>JAODLL010006101.1:0-5000 GCA_026546735.1 Forbesichthys agassizii
CCAAAAACCCATGGGCTCTGGCCTGCATCGCCAGAACGTCCTATGAGGTGTCGGAGAGTGAGGATTAGCACCGCACAATCCTCTGGCCACCGCTACACAAGGAGACACCACCGGGAGCAGTTAGGGTTAGGTATCTTGCTTAAGGACACCTCGACACTTGGTGAAGGGTTATCCAGGTTTGAACCAGCAAGTTCTTGATCGCCTATCGCCCCCCTCTACCCACTGGCCATTTGATGACCAGAAACCATAACTCAATAAAGGCATGTAAAGAAGTTGAAATGTCATGTTTTATTCTCATAGCAAACTACTGATATAAAGGCATAATTAGAAGAATGAATTATGTAATAAAGACAGTATTTATTCAAATGTGTGAGCCTGCTTGCAACAAACTGCATAGCAAACTATTTGTCATGCAGCTAGTGGATTACATTTGAGATTAAAGAAAGACAAAGTTATGTTGGCTCGCTTTAGCAAAAACAATGACAGGAACAATTCGTAAGTCTTGGATGGTTTGAATGTTTACACTAAAATATGGCTCCTCTCAGTCAACAGTCTGCCTTTTGTTAGGGACAGACGGCTGAATAGACCTGTCCGCAGGGACCGAAACAAGAACGGCTGCTTTATTCATTACGTTCATCCATGGAAAAGCAGCTAATTGCTGTAATTGTGAGGTTTCCGTCCGCACTTCCGACCGCTTAACAGCGGGTTACACGCAGCCATCTGTCGCTGAGCTTATTCGGACAAGGCCTGCTGCTTTGGTGTTACCAACTGCTTTGTACTGTCTGCTAAAATCACGTTTACCTACATTACTTTGTGATTTTAACTCCTTCATTTGCGAGTTTTTTTTTTTTTTTTTTTTGCATTTTCTGACCCGAAATGTCATTATGGTCATTGGTCTATTGATTTTTCCATTTGAATAGGATACATTGACTTTGTATTGAACTTCCTATTCTCATGCATCCGGATGTAACGCATCCGCGACACCAATCACACCAGACAGCCAGGAACGGGGGGAGGGGGGGGGGGGGTCGCCCTCTTTGCTGGCGGGGTGCTATTTTCTCTTAAGGTGGTCCTGAACTAAAGCCCTCTTCGAAAGTAGCGTCGTTCCATCGAAAGACATTCACCAAGCGTAAGCGGCCAGGACCGTATCCACGTCATTCTTTCTGCAAGTAGGCCTTTGTTTGTCAGTGTGGAGACATAGTGCGTGTTTTGTTCCACAACCAAGAATGTAGGTCTAGAACAAAACGACTAAGTGCGTTCGTAACGGCTACTTTGCGTCATGCACGTCAAGACTGTGACTGCGGTATGATCGTGTTATTCCCTTGTTCGGGTTTCTATTCTCCAGCCTAGCAACCAACCCACGAGAGAAATGTGTTTTCCTCCGCTGCGCCTCTCGTAACAGCGGCGCTCCACCTTAACCAGCGCAAACGTCTCCGTCGCCCGGCCTTCCGCATCTGCCCAATGAATCAAGAGCGGATGCGATGTATCCTTTTTCAGTGGAGTGAATGGCCTGTGGGAGTTGGCTTATGGAGAAAACCCTGAGCGCTACATTCCCATTCATTCAGTGCTAGACAGTCCCGCAGTGTTGGAGAGAGTGCGTCAGTGGCCAGGGGCTTTTACACGAGAGCGACCACGCAACAACAAAAAAACGTTTTTTCTGCCCACAAATACTCAATAAGGGAAAACGCCTGGATATACCATCGCTTTTGTGAGAATTGTATATTTATTTCTATCTCTCCGAGGTATTTATATACATTTTTGACACATTTATCCGCTCCACGGGACTCAACTGGGCTGTGTGTGTGCGTCTGTGTGAATATCGGCCTCCAAGTGCGCAACATTTATTGGTGCCGTTTTCCTTCGTGGATTTACTGTTTTTGGAACAAGAGCGGGCCTTGCCGCCGTGAACACTTGACAAGGGAATAGCGGATTTTATACACTGACATTTGGATTAATACAAAGCGTTGTGAGTGTTTTCTATTAGGTAGTGTGCGCTTTCAGGACATTGCTTCTTCTTTTGGATGGAGTTTAAGTAGGCTGCTGGTTGATGGATTCGACGGTATGGATAGCTGTATGTAGGTAAGTGCACGAGTGTGGCTCAATAACTTTTTCTTCCCGTTCCTACCGATTCCGATCCACGCAGCCTATCGCTGCGCGCACTGGTCGTAGACTATATCCTACGCCACTATACCAGGGCATGTTGTTACTCTATGTAAAATACAAACACATGCAGAAAGACCCGTACTGTGAGCCGTGAAACAACACTAGTTTTTTTAGTTTGTGGCGAGCGGAGACGCTTTCTGTCCCCCAACCCCCGTGCGTGCGTCTCACTTGGCTCTGCTTTTCAACCAGGTCAGTTTCCCCAGAAAGGAATCCGACAGAACACTGATTGTCAGTCCTAACAAACACCCCTCCCCCAACACGCTTGTTTTCATTCATAAATTGTCCTCTCTATTCGGACGTGGTGTGAAACATTTCTTGATCTACAGCTCGACGGCGTTTAGAGCTCCACAATAACGTTGGCCACGGCATTGTCTGTTTTGATCTCGCAGTGTTGTAAATCCTATTTACGGTGCGCCTGTAAACGTGTAAACTATGCAATGTCCCGTGGTCGAAAGGGAGCTACATCGATTACAGAGCATATGTAAGCTATGCACTACATCGGTCGTTATTTTTAATTCACTTTAATTTCATAGATAATACCTATCGTGGATCGTTTATTTGGCCGTCTGCATGTCGCGAATACCGCACAATATCCTCGAAGAAGCGATCCCAATCTCCGAGTAAATAGCCTACAAGCTGCAGTCTGAAATTATTGCTTTTGGAGCTCAAAACACAGGTCCTAATTTATCTAAGTTATGGGGAGTTTGTTTCGCTCTAATGCAATTGTGTGAATTTTAACCTTCTTTTGCGATACTTTTGTCCTGCTTGACTGAGGTTCTTTCTGGTTTAGTGTCGGAATACTAAGTAAGGCCACTCATTTAGTTCTTTTGGATCCTGTCCTCGTTTCTTCGCCGCGCTGCATTTAAATGTTAACTAGGCATAGACATGTAAATGAGAAGGGAAGTATTTGAAGGCCCGCTGAAGTTTACTGAAGTGTGCATATTGACGGGGACGGAAGCCTTCACAAAGTCGTCATAGTCTCTCTTGGTTGACCCACTTAGAGAATCCTACGTGACGCGTCACAGTCTAAAAGCACGACCTCTCACAAACATAATCTCTAGACGATATTCCTTATAACATAACTGGGTTTCATTTCTAGATTTACATCTTGTTTAACTGCCATATTTAATGCAAACATGTCAGCGTGATGGGCTAATGGCTAAAGTAGCGGTGCCAATCAGTAATAACTAATGATAGTTGGATGCCTGTCCTGCCTTATCTGACAATGTCCCTCTACCTCCTCTCTGCCCCCCCTCCTACAGGTTTCCCGATGCATGCCAGCTCCGCGGTGAATGTCGGAAGTGGTGATCCCCCCAGATGGAGCTCCAGAGATCCCACGGCGGTGCGCTAGTGCAGACACAGCCGCCCCCGGCCCTCCTCGGGTACGAGCGGGAGCTGCAGCGCTCCGCCGTCCTGTCCCTGGACCAGATCCGGGCGTTGCGCTCCAGTAACGAGTACACGGAGGGGCCTGCGCCATCGCGCCGGCCCCCGCCTCCCCGCCTGCCCCCACGGAGCCAGGACAAGCGCGAGCGCACCCACGAGGTGCTCCTGGTTGGCAACGGCACCCAAGAGGGGCGGCGTCCGCCAGGCGGGCTGAGCCGCTCCACCAGCACGGGTAGCGCGGCCAGCTCGGCCAGCGGTGGCAGCGCCTCCTCGGAGCAGGGTCTGCTGGCCCGCTCTCCACCCGCACGGACCCCCGCCGGCCCGCGCCCCGGCCCCCGCCCCGTCAGGACTCAGCCCCAGGCTAAGGCCCCGCCACAGGACGGCCCCCTGAAGCCCCCGGGCAAGGCCGGGCCGCCCCCAGGAGGGCTGCCTGGCGCCCACCAGTTCATCTGCGAGCGCTGCGGCAAGTGCAAATGCAGCGAGTGCACGGCGCCGCGCAGCCTCCCGGCGTGCCTGGCGTGTGGCGGACAGTGCCTGTGCTCGGCGCAGAGCGCGCTGGAGCACGGCACGTGCATGTGCCTGGTGAAGGGCGTGTTCTACCACTGCTCCAACGACGACCAGGGCGACTCCTGCGCCGACCAGCCCTGCTCGCTCACGCGCTCCCACTGCTGCTCACGCTTTCTGTGCATGGGCCTGCTGTCAGCCCTGTTCCCCTGCCTGCTCTGCTACCTGCCCGTACGCGGCTGCCTCAAGGCCTGCCAGCGCTGCCACGACCGGCTGCACCGGCCCGGCTGCCGCTGCAAGAGCTCCAACACGGTGTACTGCAAGCTGGAGCGCTGGGCGCCGCCGGGACAGGACAAGCCCTGCTGAGCACAGGACACTGCTGGAGGGGCGTTGGCAACGTTTGTCAGGAACATTGTAGGCAGCGGACAGCAGCAAAGGCGGAGTTATTAAAACCACTCAAATATTTGTATTGTATCTTTCCTTCCCGCCAGGACTTTGTTTTCACAGACCAGTGTTTGCATTAGCTCGTCTGCTCCTCAATAACACGACTGTTCACGTAACGTTTCTTTTATTTCCGTTCGTTCTGTTCGCTTTTTGTTTAGTTTCGTTCACTTTTCCGTTAAAGGCGGCGCCAGTCCTGTCACCAGGACTCCGCCCCTCCCCAAACAAAATCTGTGAAGGACAATCTCTGATTGGCCGGTTGTGAAGCTGTCACCGGCAGGTGTGTTTGGCTTCTCCTCGGTTGCTATGACGGTAAAGCTGCAGTTGCCGTGGTGAAAGTACAGCTCACTTCTCTATCCTTTCCGTAGTGTGTTTTTTTTTTCTTCTTTCTTGTACATTTTATGCTCAAATCCATAAAGAGGAATTCTGGCTATTTTTTAAAGAAAAGGAAAAAAAATGTCAAAGCATTTTTTTTGTTGTAAAAAAAATATTTATTATGTGAAGCTCTA
>JAODLL010006102.1:0-10175 GCA_026546735.1 Forbesichthys agassizii
GCGGAGGAGGAGGAGGGGGGGGGGGGAAGAGGGGGTCCGGGGGTGGGCGGGTGCATCGGGGGGGGAGGGAGTCTCGGTGGCACTCTTAGGGGGGTCCTGTCTCGTTACTGGAGCCTGGAGAGCCTGCACTCTACCACAGGTACCAGGAGGCACGCACACATGCACACCTTGCACACATGCATGCACACACACACCTTACACACATGCATGCATGCACGCACACACACACCTTACACACATGCATGCACAAACACACACACACCTTACACACATGCATGCACAAACACACACACCTTACACACATGCACGCACACACATACACACACACATTACGCTCTGATGCGTTGTGGCAGAGGTAAATGATGCAATACTACAGTACGTAATATATGTAATGCACTACTGTGTTCTGTTGCCCTGGTAAATTAGTATATTAGTAGTGCATACTACATGGATGTAGTACTACATACAGTCATACACTACTGTGTGCTCAGTTACCCTGATGAATGATGCTGCATACTTGTATGTACTGTTGTACTGTGTGCCAGATATTATACACTACCATGTTTTCAGTTGGCCAGATACATAATACGATGCACAGTATATACTGTGTACTGTGTGCCAGATATTATACACTACCATGTTTTCAGTTTTCCTACGTGGAAAAACGGACACATCCAGACACATTCACATACGTGGACACATGAGCTTTGTGTGTTAATTGGTTCAAACACATGTAAGCGTGCGTGTGTGTGTGCGTGCGTTTGTTGTTTATCTAGACACGAAGGAAGATCGCTCTTTTGTCGATACCAGAACGACTCCTTTACTCTCTGCTACTGGGTTAGGCTCGTGGCCAGTCAGACAGTGAGTCTGTCTGGTTATCTTCTACTTGCCTGGCACATGAATGACGCACCTACCAATTCCAGCCTGGACATTGTGGAGTGCGATTGATTCGCTGTATTTTTACAGAGAAGACGCAATTTAGCGAGGTCTAAATCTTTTACTAGCATGCTTTTGACGACAGGCGATGGAGCCGGTTTGATTGTGGACACGGCTGACATTTAATTTTTAGTCATAACATGTCACAAGTAATTTTGTTGTGTGCGTGCAGGTATGCCCTGAATATACTGTATATCTGGATTAGTTTGTTTTATCCAGACATGTACAGTTTGTGGTGAGTGGGTTTGTTCATCCATTAGCATGAATTGCTAAATAGGTAGCTAGCTTCTGTGCATGGCTATTTAGTCTGTCATAGTGCTAACTGCTACTAGTCAGAATAGCTATAGCACAGCTATGCCAGTTTGCCGTATAGTGTGAGATGCTACCGGTCAAGGTAGCGACAAGAGACAGCTTGGCGGACGAGTAGCTTGCCAGCCAATCAGGTTGTATGTCTCACCTCGTGGTACAGTTAGGTAAACAACTTCAGGATGTGAATTAAAACAAACTCCGCCCCCACACATTGAAATGCAAAGCGAAGCCAAGGGCATTGTTGTTGTGAGTGGAGTTGTGAGCCACTTTGTTTGTGTTCCCATTTACAGAGCCAGGGCTGTGTAGAAGTAGCCTTGCGAGACGATCATAATCTATGCGAGAATCAGTCTAGAAAGCCTAGGAATCACTGCGAATCAAGTGTCTAAAACTTTACAAACTTTACAACAGCCCGTTACAAATAGACGACTCCCCAGATGGAGTTGTGACTAACAATTCATCTTCTATGTCAGGTTATTTTCGAATTATTTTCACACACAGAGAATGATAAGGTAGCGAAATGCGAGGAGATAGTTTTTGAATTCGACAAAAAGTGTATTAGCTTACAATTGTCTTATATTAGCTGAGTGTACCTTTAACTTAAGAAGGTGTGTGTGTGCATGTGAGTGTGGGAGTGGATTGTATACATTCCAGAGGGAAGGGAGGGCTGATAAGAAGAAGGAGCTGTCTCACGGAGCGTCCAGGACGCTGATTGGAACGCGCTGGAGCTCTTGTTGCTTAGCGCTCGCTCGACGGCACGAGCGTGTGTGTGTGTGTGTGCGTGTGTGTGTGTGTGTGTGTACGTGTACGTGCTCCTCGTGCACATACACACACACACAGATATAAATATGTGAACAGACTAACAGGACTCTGTGTCCTTGCCAAGTGGTGTTTTTGTTTGCAGACAGGGTCTTCAACATCTAAAAGGTGTTTGTGTTGGTCATCCTCCAAACGATTGCTATAATTATTATTAAACGTCACACTTCCAACATGACAACTGCAGGAGGATATGTTTGAGATTAAAAATATTAGGATACACATATTGTATTTTTTAAATTTTCATAGTAATAGACGGGGAAATGCGTGAACCCAAATACACACACACACACACACACACACACACACAAATGTAGGGCGCACAGACTAGTGGCCCAAGCCTAGCGTGCAGTGTTATGTTGTTTGTGTCAGTTCATCCGTGACCCCACAACCTTCCTGTCCCAGCAATGGTGGAATGTTCCCTCTTGTTGCCTCCCCCCCCCAAGTTCGCTCTCTGTATCTCTGTGGGTCTCTCTGTCCCTCCAGGGCTTCGATACGTCCTCTGCTCGCCCTTTGTCCTACTACGCGCCGTGTAGGGGTGCCCGATATATCGACTCAGTATCAGTATCGCAATATCACATCGAAAATTGATTCAGACAGAAATGCAAGATATGTGGCTAACGACACAATAGAGATCGAAGAGGAAACGTCAGTGGCCAAAAATAATGCCTCCTTGGCAGCTTGGAATTTAATTGTACCAGTCCAATATGACAAGTGTTGTTTTGGTATGTTCTGAATATATTTTGATGCACATTCCCATAACCTTTGTGTTTATACTTATGTTTCAAAATATTGAAATTAATCAATATTAATCGATTGCATTTTGATTGATCAACATCGCAATATCAGATGTGATCAATATCGTGCACCCCTAGCGCCGGGACGGTGTCAGGGTGCGGGAGAAAGATTGATTATATTTGAACACGATCTAAACTAAAAAATTCTCCCTTTAGTGCCATAGGGCTCCCCCCCACCCCACACACACACACACACACACACACACACACACACACACACACACACGTTGGGATTGCATTGCCAAGGCTGGGATATTGTTGTGTGCGGTCCGGCCCATTTTGTTTGTGTTCCCATTTACAGAGCCAGGGCTGGTGTAGAAACACCAGATTATTATTTAAGATTGCACACAGAAGCTAGCGAACCGTGAGACCAACTTACTATCGCTAAGACCGCCTTGTGTATTCCTAAAGTACTCGTATGTGTTCACAATCCTCTCATTTCCCACATTAGCAATGCACTAGTGCAGTTAGAACCGGTTAAACCTGGAATATACCCAAAAGTATGACACTTTAGCCATTGCTATGAGTGTCTTGTACGTGCCACGGCCTCTCTCTATCATGTTTAGGATGACAGGGCATAAATCAATGTCGGCAAGGAGTGAAGATGTTTCTGTTATGGGCCAAAGTGTCACAGCACTGCATCATGGCGTTCTGGGGATGTGCCGGGAGAGATTAACAAGCCTTAATGGGGGTTGTTGTCTCCAAAACAGCCCATTAGGCGACGCTACCTCAAAAGGGGAAGAGGGTGCTGTAAAATGTCCTGGTGGTTTTAGCTCATGGAGCGTCCAGTGCATGATGTCATGTACGGAAACTAGACGTTTTCCCCCCCCCCATTATTCAAAACTAGGAATCTCCAGAGGCCTTTCTCAATCTGATTGATTAAACTATAAAATGGGTTACAGTGGTAATTTGTATACTAGTCTACGCACCGTTTTTTAATATTCATGAATTGTTTGTCTTTGCAATGATTCCATTATTACTCTTCGTCCATTATTCATGATTAATCACGCTGTTCCACTTTCGAAATGTTTGTAATGGCTAAACATCTGTGACTGGTTCTGGCCAGATGGCCTTCTTGCATGTTCATTGATCATTCCTGTTTTGATGTCATGGGTCTCACTGCCAAAGTGGGTTAATTGATTCCTATTATTCTTCACGGGCAACTGTGTCCGTCTACAACGTCGTCAGTTATCACATGGGCAGCGGTTAACTGTGCTTTCCTGTACAGACAAACAAATGAAGTCAAAATCTTTTCATTAAGGACGACCAGTTCCAACTGCGTTCCTGCCTTTCGGGGCATTCAGACAGCGCTAACGTTACATTTAATGTAAGCTTCTTTCCTATATAATTGTCTTTCATACCCTGTGGTTATTCCCAGTGTATTGCTTTCACACAGAGCCACAGTGAATCCGATCCAGCAGGCAAATGCACTGTAAGACTTCGTTCTACAGACAACGTGTAATAAAAAACCTCCCTGCGGCTTGCTTGTCAGGGCCCCAACTTTGTAGAACGCTAAAATTATATTTCTTTGTCTTTGATGACAAAATAATAAAAACTAAACTGGAAGGGGGGGTTTGGGAGAGTGCTCTCCTGTCTTGCCTCTGTCATAGTATGTGATCGGATATCTTCTCCTTAAATAGACTTCCTCTGATGGCAAGCCAACCCTCCCCCCTCAGGCAAACACTTCACCGAAGAACTGAGGCAGAAACTCTCTCTCTCTCTCTCTCTCTCTCTCGTAAGAGAAGCTGTCATCTCCACCTCACCTGTCATGGTTGTGGAGAGTAGCAGAGCGAATTACTCGATACATTTGCTGCATGAGATTGGCAGGATTTACCTGTATTGTGTGTGTTGTGACAAGTGAAAGGAATTGATTGACGATATTGATGCAACAATTTTAGACACAACATGCTGTATGACAGCATAATTGCTTGTTTTCTTTTGTATACGGTGCTTGTACTCATGTCCGTTAATATAATCTGTCATTATCTGTAGCTATCCTATAACATTGATTTTGATATAAATTCTCATTGTATGAGATCATGAAATGGTTTTCCACCAGCACATTTGTCACTTTGTGTCACGTTGACTGAAAGGCAGTGAGTTGTGCAGGGGGGGTGGACGGACAAATTACACGTATCACATGCTTTGATAGATCCGTCATAGCAGTCTTAATGGATCTTTAATTGCACGTCTGTCTGTCTGTCTGTCTGTCTGTCTGTCTCAGAGCATCAATCAAGGGAAAGCAGAAGAGTTACAAAACATGGTGTCTCTCTCTCTCTCTCTCTCCCTCTCTCTCTGGATCTAGTCGGAGCTTCTTTGGCGCTTTGCTTTGCACACTGCCTGTGGATTACCGGTGGTGGATATGGTTTGCCTCTCCCCCCACCTGACTTGCCTCATGATGTACTGTGCGTTGCACTGCATTGGCTCAGTCAGGACTACTTTGTCAAAGTATAATTTCTTAGCTTCAATATTTACATTGGGAGGCATGACTCTGTTCAGAGATCTCCCGGCCATTCCATGCACATACTGTACATACAAGGAATGCCACATACAAGGAGAGCCGCATTGGTTACAATAGATGTACAGTGGAGATACTGAATTCAAATCAAGCATTGTACAAGCAGTGTGATACGTGCAATAGTTATTGGGACTGTGTATGTGTGTGTTTAGCATAGATTTGTGTGTAATCTGTTTTCCCGGTTATGAATATAAAATAGATTTGGTTCTCTTGTGTTACCATATCCCTGGAGTCTTTGCAACATCACAACAACACACCACAACACCTCTGCCACGTTCAGATGTGCAATGGCTGCACACAGAGGTGTCAGAGCTCCTCAATCTTGCACCTGTTAATTGGTGTTAAGACATTTTATATTACTCATGGAGTGTACTAGCCTGGTGTAACCACAAGGCCCAATATACACTTGGTGAATATGGGCTGGGGCCACGCTCCATTGGGAAGTGTTAACAGTCGTTGCCTTCGACTCTGGTTAATTTTGAAGCTCTTGGAGCCGTCTTTAACCAATTTGCGTTGCTACAACTATTTCGATCGCTTTATCTAGAAATACACCATTTTGAAATGGTGAGCATATCATGGTTTACTACGAACACCATGATGTAAATGGCACCATGTCCCTATTTGCCCTAGCTCGGTGCTCCTTGTTCGCAGTGAGATTATTTTTCACGGCCTGTTCTTATTCAAATCCATATTTTCCCTGTGTTCCGTGTTTCCCCAGTCCGTGTTTTGCTTGTGTTCATGCCTTGTGTTGATTATCCTATTAGTTTCACCTGCCCCTCATTGTCTCTGTCCAATGGTCTTGTCTTGTCTTCTTGTATTTAAAGTGTATTGCTGAAATCCATTGCAGGTCTGAAGTCAAAATTTCCGAATCTGTATTACCGACTTCCAATATAAATGTGTCCCAGTGAATCTGCTCGGGAAAACATGGACACCCGCAGCAACCTGATGTTCCTGGCAAGTGTCTTCACAAAGCATCTACCGAGGCCAAATAGCAATCAATTTGGGCTTTGTCCACAGCGCCATTAGTGAAGAGAAACGCAGACACTAGAGCATCTGATTCAACATATCATCACGCTAAAAGAGATGGGTTGCATGTGATAAATGTACCATGTACTTGTGGAATTGGTAGATGCGTCATTCATGTGCCAGGCAAGTAGAAGATAACCATACAGACTCACTGTCTGACTGGCAAGCAGCCTAACCCAGTAGCAGAGAGTAAAGGAGTCGTTCTGGTATCGACAAAAGAGCGTCTAGATATAGACTACCACATGCTTGCAACATGACAAGCGCTATATAAAGTAGGAACATTGAAGATGTTATTGCTTATTGCCAATTGTGTGTTCCCACACCCCCACATTGCTGAAACACATTGCTGTGTGTTTACATCGCCAAATTTGGGCTTAAGAAATATTGACCCGAGTTTCCAATAGGGAATTCCGTCTTGAATGAGCATTCCATTGCATGTTTCCATGTTTGAGGTTGTTTTGTTCCATACAATGGATTGCATCATAACTGCACCCCAGCTCTTGAGCCTAACTCCACCCATTGCACAACTTTGAAAAATGCTAAAACATATTCAATGAGCAGGGGATTAAAATTAATGATAACATTTGAATTTAATGACGCACGAGCGGAGAAGAAATACAGTACTGTTGGAAACCAGCCAGGTCCTACAATATATACCGGATATTACAAAGTCAATTTCAAACCATTAAATACAGATAAATTATTATTATTAAAATGGCAATTCTGTCAATATTAACACCAGCATTTATGTGTCTCATCACAATTCAGTCATATGATTTAGTTTACAGTTCACAAAACACAATTTAGGGTGCATTTACACTTAAAGGTAAAGTCACCTATTGCAAGCTAATTTTAAGCTAATACACATTGTCAAATAAATTCACCAAATATTTCCTTGAATTTTGCTAGTTTACGTTCTCTGTGCGTTTTGAAAAAATAATCAGATACTTCTACACAGCCCTGGCTCTGTAAATAGCAACATAAACAATGATCTGGTACTTCTACACAGCCCTGGCTCCGTAAATAGCAACATAAACAATGATCTGGTACTTCTACACAGCCCTGGCTCCGTAAATAGCAACATAAACAAAGTGGCGAACACTGCTCACATCAACAAAGCTGCAGAATTACGCTTTGCTTCACAATGTGTTTCGATGTGTGGAGGGATCTTGTTTTGATTTGAGCTTCAAGTTAGCGTTCTCAAGTAAGTGGGCATGTCACCAACGTCATGTTGCTGTGGAGGCTGACATAGGCAGCGCCCAGACAGCTAAATCTACTATGCATGGCGTGAAACAAAGTCAATTTACCTCAAAACAGTTCACTGCAGAAATATCGTTGTGGTCTCAGATTTATCGTAGGTACTTGGGAATTAATGTAATATACTCAAAGTACCCATTAACGCCCCAGAGAGAGAAAATGGGCAATAACATGATGAAATCCAGGGACCTAACCGTTGACTTGCATGGACTGCTAAGTTGTTCTGGTCTGAGTAAATTAGGAAAAGTTGCCTCCCTCCTTCCATAAATAGAATGCTGTTGGAACATCTCTGTTAAATTAAATGATCTTTGATTACAATCTGTAAGCACTGCTAGCATGAATGTGAGTAAACCACTCTTAGCCACGCAATGAAATTGTACTTAAGAGAAATGATGTTCCAACAATGGTAAAGCTAAAAGTACAAGTGGAGCGAACGGTTGTCTCATGTAGTTGTTAATGCTGATTGGTTAAAGGCTGCGGTAGTAATTTCTAAATTGGCCTGAGGTTTATGCCAAGGCACAATCCCCAAAGAAGCGCATGGTTCTGGTTATACCAGGCTAGAAGAATGTGAGCTTGGCTAATCACCTGTATGATGGGACTCATACTGGTAATACTGAGTTAACTGTAGGGCTCTTCTTTATGTTATGGGCTTCTCACCTAGTGTAAACCGCTCACATCCTGGTGAACAGCCAAATCAATTTTTGTATCATTCCTTCTAGAGAAGGGTGGAACTTTTTTCTCCTAACTCAGTTTCCATAAATGTGCTCCAAGTTTTTATGAGTCATGTGAATCTTTGTTAACTGCGTTGTTATCTTCCGATGACTCATCTCCTAGCCTTGCTCCTGCAGAAAAAGAGGCCTTGCTTATTTAGTTGAAGTAGCAATCTAAATCATTGCAGTGTGTCTAGCTAGCCAACCTGCAACATGGATTTAGAGCAATAAAAGAGAAGGGATAAATACTTTATTGTGGCAGCACCTGGATGCGATCAGGTATGATCGCACGCTTCTTAGCGTAAGCATAATATTAATATATTATTCTATATATTGTTTATTATTATTTTACTGTGATTTAAAATCAGGTTGAAACACCCTGTGTTTTTTTGGAGGACTCTAAAGTATCCATCCCATCCATCCTGTTACCTTTGACCCCTTGAGAGCTTTTCCAGAACCAGAGGGCAGAGCCAGTGAGAGAACGATAAGCGTGTGATAACACTCCCTTTCCGTCTGACTCAAGAGCATCACACTTAAGGGCGCTGACCTTTGACCTTTGTCAGAGAGCCATTGAGCCGCATTGAGCGTTTCTGTCCGTTATTGTGGCTTTGCTTGGACATTCCTGTTCCAGCCAAACCTTACATGCCAGGTGTATAGTCTGTTAGACACATCCATCCAGTCCACTGGAACGGATTTAAAAGGACAGGTGCAGGCTCTTTAAAAAGAATACCGGGCATGTGATTGAACGAACCTGTGAACCATTAAAGCTTGCTGTTAAATCCAGTCTTGCAGAAGAAATGTCTGGAGAAGAGTGGAACAAAAATGTCCATAAAGAAAAGCCTTTGCTCTTCTTTAAATTCTAATAAAAGAGATGATATAGCTACGTTAACATCTGCATATGTAGTTTCGAGTTGTTTTCAACTTGACTTTCTGTCTGTTCTTAGCCTTGTGTGTGGGCAATAATATATTCATGACAGGCTGTCTCTAACCGCATGTAAGTAGAACTCCCTCTCTCTGTGCAATTGTGTGTGTGTGTGTGTGTGTGTCAGGTGTGTGTCAGGTGTGTGTGTGGGTGTTCTTTAAAGGCACTTTAGAACGAAGTTGCTACGAGACAGCTGAGTTGTAACATAATGCATTAGTTCTTCTGTATAAGCAAACATTGTTAATATGAACGCAGGCTAATAACAGGAATAAAGCAATGCTTTAAATGGCTAGGCTTTTATTAACACATATCTGCCCACCCTCCTCCCTCCTCCCTCACTACCCCTACCTCCACCTGCCCACCCGGCATTCAGCATGGCTGTGGTGTGTCTGAGGGACATCGTGGAGAGCCCGGTCCTAGATGCTCGATGGCCTTCAGTTATTCCCTGTTCGGAAAGGTCATGTTTGTGAGTGAGGGCCTTGCTCTGACCAGTGACACGAGGCACGTGCTTTTGGTGTGGTGGGCAGTGTTTGGCAGTAACTTGTAACTAGTTACTGGAATATTATTACTATTATTATTATTATTATTATTATTATTACTTACTTTTCACTAATTGCTATTTCTAAAACGGTAATAATATTTCAATTACTAATCCAAGTAACTAATAATTTATAATTTAACTAATAATTTACAAGAACAAGTAACGTATTACAATTCATGAGTAACTTGCCCAACACTGGTGGTGGGTGGGTCACACGGTTTTCCCAGACTTCCAGGTGGGGGGAACTCGCACGTAGAAGAAACTTGCACGTACAGTTGCAAGAAAAAGTATGTGAACCCCTTGGGATTACGTGGAGTTTTGGATGAATTGGTCATAAAATGTGCTC
>JAODLL010006103.1:0-10175 GCA_026546735.1 Forbesichthys agassizii
TATATATATATTTTCATCTATTCAGGGAAAAAAAATCCCTTGATCACAATTTTTTTTTCTTATAGTTACAATAACAAACTTCTATTGGTTCCCTGGACAGCATGTAGGCGTGTCCACTGACTGCTATCCAGGTGTAGTTTTACATTCTGGTGGGGAGGTTGCGTGTAATTTCTGTTCCACATCGCCCTCTCTTGGCCAGAAAATGAATAGTAATAACTAACTTAATTATAAAAGGAACGTGGCATATGTACCCGTACTTATAACGTATAATGAAAATATAAGAAGAATAAGAAGAGCGTAACGCATAGAAATACAAGAACATACGGTTATAATAATTTACAATGTAACACTGTCCGCGTCCGCGCGTGAAATGGCAACTGATTGCAAACGACTCAAAGGATAACAATACCACTAAGAAGGAAATGTACAGAAGGGTCTGATAAGAAAGCCATGGGGCGAAAAGGTGGTGGTAGTAATTATTATTATTATTATTATTATTATTATTATTATCTGTTTGGCTGTTATTCAATGTGCATTCCTGACAGAAACAAATGGGGTGGGAGTAAACGGTAGTAATCGCAATAAACAAATAATATGCAGCAAATCCAAACGAAGAAGAGCTAGTCTGGGCATGCGCACTGGATCATCTGAGGACAGTTGTCAACATAACTGGTCAGTGGAATATTTAGTTCTCCTGGGTTATTAATATTATTAATAATGGCCGGGACAGCACTGAAAAGACTGATGGCGGAATATAAACGTGAGTGAAAGTCATTAGTTGAGGTTAACGGTATTCAATATTTTGTTTTTTATACTAAATTAAAACGTACACTACAGTACGTAGTTTAACCAGCCTTATGTGCTAATCCACCGCTAGTCTTAATATCAAGACGTATTTACTGTCATTGTACCAACATATAACGAAATTCAGGTGCAGTCGAGGAGTAATTATCTTCACCTTTACTACAGTTGCCAAATTGAGTATCTACGTATGTCTGATTAGGTCATTAGTGCTGTAAGATGCTAATGCTGGCATGCTAACTACGAGCTAAGTGGACAAGTAATAATACTCAGGCCGCAAGAAGGAAAGGAACGGCGGTACAGTATTTTAACCGTGTCCTCTACTTCCCAGAGCTGACTCTGAATCCACCGGAGGGTATCGTGGCAGGTGAGACGCCTGTTAGTACACGTGTTTCACATGTCTTATTCTTGACACCATGATCGTTCCAGGTATGTTTAACGTAGTGTTTTCTTCATGTTGGCACAGGCCCTTCAAATGAGGAGAACTTCTTTGAATGGGAGGCCCTCATCATGTAAGTTGACCAAGTTATCTTGTTACTTGATGGATGTGACGTGGTGCTAATGAATCGAAGAGGCTAAGACTACTGTGATGGCATTACACAATATACAACGTCAGCAGCAACACAAATAAACCAATTTCTAATATAGGGAGATAAATGAATGCGGCTAATATGTAGTATGTTCTGCAGGGGACCATGGTAACAACCATAACATGAATGCCCTGTTCTACTCTAAACATGTTTGTGTCTAGAGAACTATGCTTGTAGTTTCACAAGAGGTGTAATTTAGGCTTGTGGCCTGAAGGTGTCGCTCTCTCATTAACACACCACAACACGTCTAAGCAGCGTTCTGGTCAATCATTACATGTCACAGTTAACAACGGATTCCTGGGGCTCTAGAATAGTTTATAATTATATAATAGTTTCATTTACTTTTAGTGTTATATTTATTAAACAAGCATGTATGTATGTGGTTACAGTATACACAAATGTAATAACTATCAGTCACTCATATTTTTAGGCCTCTTCACTACTGAGATGGCCTTAGGCCTTTGTCTAGGTCAGAGGTCATGAGAACTCTCCTATCTACCTACCTACCTCATTGAGTTAGTGTTACCCTGCCAAGCTGAATAAGTAACTGTATGTTCCTCTCTGCCCACCAGTCAGATATGCATACATATCTCTTCCATAGTGTTTTAATGATAGTTATAGTTCCATTAAGATATTCATGTCTTGTCTGTGTACAGTTGAGATGATGATTTACATTATGCATTTTGTTATTTTTGACTATTTCATAAACAAAAATGTCTATCATTCTTTAATAAATGAAACCCCATTATCACAACTAGTTAAAAAAAAAATCTTATCTTTTTAGGCCTGGTGATTTTCCATTTTGGGGGGGGGTGCCAACAATTTCTCTATGCAAGAAAACACTGCTATATTGTACTGTATATGGACATCAGATTTGGGATGTGCAGTGACAGTATAGTTTTTCTGTCTGCCTGTCTGTCTCCCTGTCTAGGGGTCCAGAAGACACGTGTTTTGAAGGAGGTGTGTTTCCTGCCATTTTGAGCTTTCCATCAGATTACCCCCTCAGCCCCCCCAAGATGAGGTTCACTTGTGACATGTTTCACCCAAACAGTAAGGAGACACACACACATTCAGTACCATCATGGCCCTTAGCCCTGATCTATCAACAAAGGCACAGCTGCTACAGTTGTAACTGTAGCAGCTGTGCCTTTGTTGATAGATCGACAGCTCAGCTCGTCAGCGATTGAGCCATTTCAGAGTTGAATGCAGGTTGGCATCTCACGTCCTCCCCCCCCCCTCCAGTCTACCCAGATGGCAGGGTGTGCATCTCCATCCTCCACGCCCCGGGGGACGACCCCATGGGATATGAGAGCAGTGCGGAGCGCTGGAGCCCCGTTCAGAGTGTTGAGAAGATCCTGCTGTCTGTGGTCAGCATGCTAGCAGGTAGCTGCCAGTCTGCCTGCTTGTATACCTGTATACCAGCCTGTCTGTCTGCCTGTCTGACAGCTCCTCCTCTTCCTCCTCAGAGCCTAATGATGAGAGTGGAGCCAATGTGGATGCGTCCAAGATGTGGCGCGAAGACAGAGAGCAGTTCTACCAGCTGGCCCAGCAGACAGTACGCAGGTCCCTGGGCCTTTAGAGATGACGTCATCATTCTGCGTCGTCGCATGTGCGTGTCTGTGCGTGCGTGTGCTTGTGTGAGTGTTCCAAACTGTTCTCTCTTTTACCCTATGAGGCTGTGGTTCAGTGAGGCTGTGCTGAACCAATCAAACTATGACTGATACCCCACACTTATCTAAGTACATTCAATTAAAATACATACGAAAAAAGATATGTTTGTGAAACCAGTAAAATGGTTTGGAACTCTGTGTGTGTGCGCGTGTGCGTGTGTGTGTGCGTGTTCTGGCCCAAATGGAACCTCTCGTTACCATGGAACCCCAGCGTTGGTATCGGCCAATAAGAGACTTTGGGTTTCACAAAGCAGGAAGTGGAACATAAACGCTACAGACTGTAGATCCAGTGGTTCTGGAGCACCAGCATCCAGATGTCAATCATTTGCTGACGTTTCAGCTGCCTGGAACGTTGACAGTTGCCTGGGCAACTAGTAGACAGGATTACACCCATGTAACTTAATGATTCTAAAGACTAATTAAATAGAATTAGGTGAATCTGTTTGTGACACTTATTCTTTACACCAATGTGTCTGTTACTGATGGCAAATTTGTCAAATGTAAGTATAGTAGATGTAGATCTTTCTTAACTATTATTGTGTGTTTTCATTTCAAATACATGGCACATTACAAGCAAAACAAATGTTTTACATTGTTTTACTGCTATATAGAGGCTAACACCACCACCTCTATGCTTTACTGTAGTTAGTCACCATTTCAGGTCGTAATGCTTAACCAAAACCTTTTGCATGTCTGCTGCGTGTCAGTAAGCAGTTGCTAATCATGGTGGTTTGCTCTAGCAGAGAGCTGTTTACTGTGATTACAGGGCCCACGAGCCGATGATGTAACACTAACGTACTGCTGAGTCATCACAGTATGAGTCTGGGATTAACTGGGAATAATGTCTATGTAATAGTACTAGTGTCATGTCGTATGTTGTCTCAGCCTCTTCTGTCCATTAGCACTACATAAGCAACTGCTTAACAGCTGATACCCCTGTAAGCATTGTCACTCACTAGTTTATCCCTAATAGAGCGCAACAGTGACCGCCTATTTTTTGGGGGGCTCTGGTGCCAGAAGTAAATCCCATAAACCATTGCGAATCCCAGAAAATGCATATCCTTGCTTATTTCTTCTTAATAAGTTAACATATTGTGTATATTATGCCAGTATAATACAATAGTTTTCATATTATTTATACTTTTTGTTTTTATAATCGTATTTTGAGCGCTAGCCATACTCACTAGTCGATATGACTTCGCCGGTTTTAAAACATTTCCATGGTAACAGAGAGCACCGAACTTCTCAAAATTCCGAGCTGCTCCGAAACTCCAAATAAAGCTTGTGAGATCAGCATGGTGTCACGAGGAAGCCATCTCCACCAATCAGAGACATTGTTGTTAAACCTTAGGATTGTGGGTACTGTAGTAGGGGAGAGCAGGGGCGGGTGAAACGGGGGACGAATTAAATTCAGCGATTTTCTCCGAGCCCTTACAAGTCTGGTTTGTCAAACTTCCATTGATTTACAAACTTGTAGCTGGCTGGCTTGGTTCAAAGCTTAAAACACTTAATATAAGGATTTTCCAAAAAATCAATGAACAGAATGAATGGGAAATTTACTTCCAGACTTCTAAGCACATTTTTTAAATCACAAATATTGATGCAAATGTATTTCAAACCAAGAGCAAAGAATAATTGTAAATAATTTGGCTACCCCAGTTAAAGGTATGTAAACTGTAAGTTAAAAATGTAAGCTAAAACACTTTTTGTCAAGTTACCAAATGTCTCTCGCATTTTACTGTTTTTATCGTTCCGTGTATGCTGAAAAAATATCGTACTTTAGCCCTGGCTCCGTAAATAGCAACATAAACAAAGTAGCGAACACAGCACACAAAAACAATGCCCTTGGCTTCGCAATGCATTTCAATGTGTTGGGGAGGAACTTCAGTTGTGTTTTTAGTTCAACTTCAGTACCACTTCCCGCCTACTGCTCTCCGGGTGGCGCTAGGTGCTGCTGTCGTCATGGGCTTGGTGCTTAAAGGCCGGGGCAGGTTTCAGGCTGCCCTCCTCCCCTCCTGATTAAAGGCTGGTTGTGCCCTGTAGTTAAGATAATGGAGTAAGCAGCCTGCCTGCACTGGTCTGTCACATGCACGCACACGCGCCCACACACACACACACACACACACACACACACACGCACACAATATTCAGTCAATTAAGATAGAACATATTTGAAAGCACCTAGCTAACTTTTTTTATAGTTAATTTAGAGGTAACCTATAGAAGAAGACTACAGAGGTGACACACACATATCTCAAATCAGGTTTATAAAGTGGAAAAATACTCCTTAAAAAAAAAAGGCTCCATACTTTACGAAGAGGTGGTGCTCAGCTGGTTGGAACGGTCAACAGCGGCCTAACCTTAAATGTGAGTTTCTTACAGTACCGGATGGTTATAACAATAGTTAATAGTTAATCATATTAAAAATAGTTAAAGAATGAGGATGTCATTTGCTTCAGAAGCACATTTAGTCATATTTCTTGAAATTCTTTTCACACCCCAATAGCAACGACTAAATTTAATGCTCTGACAATACGATTAGAAATATCTGTCATCTGTGAGAGTCGCAGGAATGTGAAAACCACAGTCATAAAGTTCGGACCGAACTCAGCGATTAGCTGGCCTAACTGTCTGTCTGCATGAGCGCGTACTTTGCTTAATTGTGCACTATCGGGATTGCGGATTCTACCGAAGGCATACGGTTGGATGATTGAGGCAAGGGGCGGTGCTTTTTTTTCGATTGTGTCTTTCAAAATCAAAAATTACTGTTTTTTCCAAGATGACATACTTATCCTTTAACGATGTGGTGTTGAATAAGATACATATACTGTAGGTGACCTTTTATTTTCATTTTTTAAAATCTTTTATGCTGTTCGTATTATAAGAATAATCAGTCAATTAAGATATCAAATATGTGTTATGTCTGTCAAAGCACTTTGCTAACTTTTTTTATAGAGATAATTTATAGAGGAAGCCTAGAGGTAACCTATAGAAGAAGACTACAGAGGTGCAGGTACACAGGTTTAAATATAGGATATGTTTATACTGCTGTATAGAGAGGGTTTATATACAGGAGACATCTACTTACGTTCATATTGCTGTAGAGAGATGGTTTAAATACAGGAGACATCTACTGATGTTCATACTGCTGTAGAGAGATGGTTTAAATACAGGAGACATCTACTGATGTTTATACTGCTGTAGAGAGAGGGTTTATATGCAGGAGACATCTACTGATGTTTATACTGCTGTAGAGAGAGAGGTTTATATGCAGGAGACATCTACTGATGTTTATACTGCTGTAGAGAGAGGGTTTATATGCAGGAGACATCTGATGTTCATACTGCTGTATAGAGAGGGTTTATATACAGGCGACATCTACTGATGTTTATACTGCTGTAGAGAGAGGAGGTTACAATGGTGGACAAACAAGATAGAGAGGGAGCAGGTACAATGCTGACACCAATGATATGAAGGGAGGAGGTTACAATGCTGAGACAACAGGAGGTAGCTGCTAGATGCTGAAGGAGACAGGTCTCCACGTGTTCTCCACATGTTCTCCACGTGTTCTCCACATGGTCTGCAGACTAGGATCATATGTTGTATCAGGTAATATGTTCCCTCCACACAGGCCTATAGCACAAGGAGTCAAACCCACAACCACCTCTGTGTGTGTGTGTGTGTGTGTGTGTTTTGCGATTTACAATAGCTTGTCCCGACACGTCAGGGCTTCACTCAGGTCCTCCAACATCAACAGGCTCATATCAAAGACCCACAACCAACAACAGCTTTCAAAGAAACACCTCAATTAGTATCTGCGTGTTTGTGCGTGTGCGTGTGCGTGTGCGTGTGCGTGTGCGTGTGCGTGTGCGTGTGCGTGTGCGTGTCGGCCTACAGCTTAATGATAGTTGCAGTTTAAATGATTAGTTCCTCTTATGCTGTGACAGTCTGGGAAGAAGAGAGAACTCTTGTGGGAGATAAGAGAAGTTGTTATAGGCTAACATGGGTCACACACACACACACCTGTTGACTGTTTGGATTATTTCCCTGCAGAAACACTTAGTGGCTCTTATCAGCCATCTGTCCTCACAATCCCTGTGCTGTTTACATTCTTCTGCCACACGCACGCACGCACACACACACGCACACACGCACGCACGCACGCACGCACGCACACATGCACGCACACACACACACACATCATGCTCTTATCAGGGCCACATCTGTGTTCCTCCAGCACTCGATACTGTTGACATTCAGGAGAAACCTACCTGGAGATTACTATGAACCTACGTGCACGCGCATGCACGCATATACACACACACACGTGCACGCACACGCACGCACATACACACACACACGCACGCACACACGTACTTGTGACTAGTTCAATCACATGCAGACAGAGAGAAAGCCTATGGACAGACAGGTGTCAGTGATGGAGACATGCATGTGACAGACAGGTGTCAGACAGACAGAAGGCCTGCAGACAGACAGGTGATTGAAGTCTCTTCATGTGGGCATCATCAAAGTGCCAGTTGGCTCCTTTCAATCAGAAAACGACAGGAAGAGATGAATGGGAGGAGGAGGAGAGACTGATGAAGGACAGGAACCTTACATACATGAGAGAGGGGTGGGGGGGGAGGGAGAGAGGGTGAGACTTGATGAATGTAGACCTACCTGGTGAAGGTGCTTTTATTGTCACATACACATACATGTAGTGAAATTCATCGTCTGCATTCAACCCATCCCTCAAGGGAGCAGTGGGCAGCCGCTGTGCAGCGCCCACCAAATGCCAAATGAATACATCATGTCCATATAGCGCCTAACCCCACCAGCATCCTTTATGAATGTCTGTCACCCACAGGGCTGGTCGATCCAGGGTGTTCATGTCAGCAGGAAAACAATATTCAACTTTACATACAGTATATCTGTACACGTGACCCTATGACCTATGTGCTTATATACTGTATCTGTACGTACCATACTGTATGTCAAGCACTGTATGTCTGTGCGTACCATGTATGTCACATATATGTTGCTCATGTCTGGGCTGTGCGTACCATACTGCACATCACTCATAACTGGGCTGTACGTACCATACTGTACATCACTCATGTCTGGGCTGTGCGTACCATACTGTACATCACTCATAACTGGGCTGTACGTACCATACTGTACATCACTCATACTGTACATCACTCATGTCTGGGCTGTGCGTACCATACTGTACATCACTCATACTGTACATCACTCATGTCTGGGCTGTGCGTACCATACTGTACATCACGTGGGTGCACTGTACATTTCCTAGCCCAAAAGTCTGCTCTCTAAAGCCCTGCCTTAACAAACGTGAATCTGGTTTAATCTGCTCTAATCTGCCCCACCCTCCACAGAGACGGGTGCAGAACCAGCGTAAAGCCATCACCTTCAGCTGTCTTCCACTGGTGGACATTTGTTCCCATGACAACTACAGTCCTCTACTGGTTCCTACAGTCCTCTACTGGTTCCCATGACAACTACTGTACAGTCCATTTACAGTATTAAGAACCGGAGGAGGGGGGGGGGCTAAGGTAGGGACAGCCCCTCCCTCAGGTGGGGAATTCCTTCATCATCACACCTGACAGAGAGAGAGAGAGAGAGAGAGAGACCCTCGTCTTTCCCGTCAGGCAATTCAGGTGCAGAGGCAGGTGCTTTTATTTAATCACAGAAAAAAATTCGCCTTTTTTATATTTAATTACATTCCCACTACTCTGTTGAGAGGGGCAGATGGGCACGCGTCCTCTCCATCGCAGCGGCCATGTTGACCAACTTCACTAAGGTGACCCCCTGATGCTGACCACAGCCGGCCCATTGCCTTTAGCACGGGGCGCTTCCTGGAGTCAGACCCATTAAGTCGGTGGATAATTGCGTGTGTGTTCTCCATGGTGAATATTTGATCTACTGTTTGCCCTTTGCCGGCCACGCACAGCAGAATAATGGCTTTCTTTGAGTGGCAAGAGGCCAAAGAAAAAATGTCGGGCTCCCTCCGCCTAGAATAGACGCCCGGCCCAATTACTCTATCAATAATTAATTCATCATAAAGGTCGGCCTTTCCCTCCATTATCCACACATATCTGAGGCATGGCAATGTCACAAAGGTTGCCGGGGCCTTCGGGTCAATAACCGTGCCGAGAAACAGGCGGTAGTATACAAGGCCCAGAGGACGCATCTAAACGAAGGACCAGGGTGGTCCTTCATTTAACCCATGGTCCCTTGGAATATAGGTGTGTTGGATGGGCTCCATCCTCCAATGGCCTGCAATGGGCTACTTCTGTATGTGTGTGTGTGCATTACTTCAATATAAATCACATTGTTGTCTCGACATCGTCACGCCATAATTGACGTCCCTTTGTCTATTTGTGCGATGAACGTGGTGACTCAAACAGAGCGGTTGACATTGCTTATTGGATTGAAGCGCACACGGGCTTCGCACAATACCATCAATCCCGTTGAACCACCGGCCGCATTCGGTTGTCTGTCGGTGGATCGGGCGGTACTCCTTAATGTGCCTATTGCTGTGACCTTTAACTAATGGTGTTGCCGCCCCCCTTAACAAAGGTCACGCTCTACCCCTTGACCAATCACTGCTCACTGCCGCAAAATGTCTACCCGCTGGTGATTGGAGGGAACACAGCCATCGCGTGTTTGGAGAGTGAGAAACCTTGCTCGCCACACAGGTACTGTAATCGTGCACCGTGAAAAGATGGGTTTGATAGTGTGACCTTTTATGGACCAAGATGTATGCAGGTGATACAGCATCGTCAATATTTATGACAGTAACGGCCAGGTGTGATATCACACTATTTATGTGGACAAAGACCCCTTGAATATTCAGTGTGCTGTAAACAAATGGGGTTTGGGGGTGGAGGGCATAATGTGTATAGCCAGGGAAAAATATTAAACCAATTTTCCTTTATGCATCACATTGAATGCAGCTGAGCAATGGATTTTAAACGGTCTTGGTGACTTAAAAATGTCATTAGCGTCGAATGCATAATTGAAAATTATTATCTGTAATTATTAACAAAAAATAAATTGAACACAACAGTAAAGCTAATTTTGGGGATTATGC
>JAODLL010006104.1:0-10174 GCA_026546735.1 Forbesichthys agassizii
GATGGGTTAAATGCAGAGGATGAATTGCTCCTAAGGGGGATTAATAAAGTTGTATTCTATTCTATTCTATTCTATATGTATATAATCCTGCACACAACAGCTATACTGCCACACATTATATGGTCTATTTGTAGCGTGTTGAAAAATGCTTATTTGGTTGCGGTGAGTCTTGAAAAGCCACTGCCCCTCTCAGATAACCCTTTGCTGCCACGATGACTTCTTCCTCTGGCATGCTCTGATCCTGTACACTCTGTAACATTACATATTATAATATTACATACACACTGTCACACATCTTTAAAAAAAAAAATACTTGTAGCTGTGCAATAGGTCTTGGTTATTTATGCACGTATATTCTGAGGTAGAAAATATGTAATCTAATGTACTGTAGCCTACTAGTTTATGTTTAGACTTTTTTGGATATGTTGGATACTCCTACATTTACATAGCATATCATTGGTGTATTAATACATTCTGCTTATGTAAACACACAGATCTTTTTTTTGACTCCCCAAAAACTGGGTCCATAAGCAAGAGATTGTATCTTCTCTCTGGACACAGTTCTGACTGATACTGGTAAATTAGTTTTTCAATTATTGATTTTCCTAGCAAGCAACATTACTGCTCAGTAACCATCTGGCATTTAGCTACCATACTGGTAAGGCACCTGTAGCCAATAAAATCGCTACCGGTAGGCTAATTGTAATCCTATAGATTACCCATTACCGGCTAATGATTGGCTGCTAACAGTAGACTAAGCACCTGTACTGTTATGTAACAACAAAATATTGGTAGCCTACTGCTATTATCGGTAGGCTATGTAGATACTGGTAAAAACAGTATATGGATATATTTGCTAAATATGTATGCTAAATATAGCATGCAGATCGGTAAATTAGATGTGTAAACGGAGCTTACGCGTGAAATTACAATTCTATCTACAAATACAATATACTGTTTTATAGTCTAAATAAAATAAAAAACATACTAATTATGAAATTGGTGTTTTAGTAGCCTACCTGTGAATCGGACAGTTGACTTGTACGATGTCGAACTATTCTGAAGGGTTGAGCTCCTGAGCTGAGTCCTCGTGCACAAGCAGGTGGGCGGGGCTCCAGAGGAACGAAGAAGAGGGAGTGGGGTTTTCAGTTTGTTGCTTTTCAAAAGCTTGCTCTCTCTTTTAAGATAGCTCTTGTTGCAACTCTCAATTTTTACATACATCAGCTTTAACTTCTAATAACCTTTCTTACGCAGAACATACTACCTGATATGAAGTAGAATATAGAAATGCATGTGCGATTTGAACTTATGTGATTAAGGAAGAGAATCCAAGTGCACTTATACTAGATATGGTGGATGTTTTGATGTAGATATTCCCTGGTGAAACTACAATGTTCCAACTTCTGAATATAGACTACTAAAAGCGAATTTTAGCTTAATTTGTCCCGTATGTTCTTAGTTTACAATGTTTGCAGGAAACATGAACAACCCAGTAACTAAGAATCCTAATTAAAACTAGGGTTGCTAGCAACACAAGGCGGGCCCTCGCGCCGTGACACACTTGGGGGCGTGGCGCGGACTTGGATATGAATCATTATGCGTGTTGCGTGAGACGATTCTGTAGAAAATGTGATTTTTAGGGGGCGCTAGCGAGCCATTTTGCCACGTCCATTTGTGAGACACCTAAAATCGACGATTTCCCGGGGAAGACACGTGTGCGGAAAGTTTCGTGAGTATACGTGCATGTTTAGGCCCCCTAATAAAATGTAAGCCGGAGAAGAATAATAATAATTGCTAGGGATCCAATAGGGTCCTCACACACTGTGTGCTCGGGCCCTAACTAGGGATCAAATAGGGTCCTCGCACACTGTGTGTGCTCGGGCCCTAATAATAATAAGAAGAAAACGCACGATAACAATAAGGGCTTCGTGGCTAGGCCTTTAATAATAATAATAATAAAGCTAACAAATACAATAGGGTGCCTACGCACCTTCGGTGCTTGGCTCCCTAATAATAATAATAATAATCCTTTTAATTACAATAGGTATCCAGCAGCTTCGCTGCTTGGAACCATAATAATAATAATAACAATAATAATAAATATAGCTGCAAGCAGCAATTACGGGAGCCAAGCCATAGGAGCAAGTCAATAGGGCAAGCTTGACCTCTGGTGACCTATTTTTGCAGCCTACCTAAAGCTGTCATAGCAATCAGCGAACCGCAATAGAGGCGCATAAATATGTTTGGTTCTAGAAAGGCAAGAGTTTAAGGAGAGAAAAACGTAAATATTTTATCTCTTATAGCACTCCCATGAGGCGCAACTGCTTCGTAAAGTGAGTTTGGCCTCGGAGCAAGTTTAATGTTTTTACCCAGTATTGCGACCTCTTGAGGTTCAAGCGCTCAGTTTGGGGAGAACTGACTTAAAGGTTTAGGAAATATGCATACTTTCTGTGTTGGTGCAGTATGCACTAACATGTTAACATGTTACTAGTATGCTAGTCCAGTTGGTGGTCACAATGTTTAAAATTTCAGAAATCTTTCTACGTCCTATCTTACAACCAGCGCAATGAAGCGCAAAGCAGGAGCGCAAGCGTCTTTGCTAGTTTCAGACCAATGCAGTTGTCATTTTCCCTATATAGCGCACTTTTTTAAATAGCAAACGCACTTGCGCCCATGTTGGTCTAAACATGAGGTGTGGTCTAGCGCATTGCTAGGGTTCTAGCAAGGCATACCAAGTTTGGTGACCATCTGACCAACAATGGCCACACTGTGACCCCACTTCCTGTTTGGCGGCTTCGCCACCAACTTTTAGTGGCTGTATCAGACAGACGATTTGGTATTTTGGATTTCTTTTGATGATTTAAGATAGTCGTGGTCCACTGAACAAAATAGCATAGGTGTGGTACCTATAGGTCAAATGGTTTATGAGTAGTAGTTAAATGGCCTCTGGCAATGTTGTAGCCCATGAGAAACTGCATCATATGACACCAAGTTTGTGAATATCGGACATATAGAATAGGAGATAGAGCAACTTGAAAAATGCGACTTTGACCTGATGGTTGTGCTACACGCCTGGTCTGATTGCTCCAATACTTATGAAATTTGCGTTTGGGGAGGTCCTCTGTGTGCCTGGAAAAAATTGTCCAAACTAACCAGGCGATTGGGCCTGGGAGGTAAATTTTCTTGGAACAATAATAATAATAAAGCTAACAAATATAATAGGGTGCCTACGCACCTTCGGTGCTTGGCTCCCTAATAATCCTTTCAATTAGAATAATAATCACTAGGGTTTCAATAGGGTCCTCGCACACTGTGTGCGCTCGGGCCCTAATAACTAGAGTTGCGAGCAACACTGGGCGGGCCCTCGCACCGTGACGCACGTCAGGGCCTGACTCGGATATGAATCATTATGCGTGTTGTGTGAGTTGTGAGTTGTGTGTTGTGTGAGACAGTAGGTGGCGCTATGACTTTGAGTGAATGTTGACATAATGTGTTCAGGGTGGGACTCTTATGAATTGATTAAAATTTGGTACAGATTTGAGCATGTATGGAGAAGTTACAACAATTTGATGTGTCTTGGCAAAGGATTTACCTTCGCCGCCACGCCCCAGACAAAGCCGTTAAGCGAAAACTCAGAGTATTCACATATCATCGTCAGGGTCTTATGGGTTATCTCAGACAGTTTTGAAGTAAATTAATCTAACCAGCTAGGAGCAGTACGTCACAGCATAAAAATTGACATTTCATGTTGCCAGTGGTGACACCTCTCTGGGGCGACAGATGGGTTCCGTTGAAGATCCTCAACATCTCATACAGGCTGTCACCCTACGGAAGAACGCCAAGCTTGCTAATGTCCACACCTGCCTGGCTCTGGAAGATATGGAGGTCCCTGAACTCATTTCCGCTTTCCATGCCTTTTTGCAAATTCCTTTCTTCATGTGTTTATCTTTTTTTACTATAATTTTACATGATTAGTTTTGTAAATTTCCATAGCACGGTTCAGAAGTTGACATTTTATGTTACCTCAACTTTGACCTGTTGGTGGTGCTATAGGGAGCAATGTACCAGGATGAAAATGGGTGGAATGGCAGATGAATGGCACCTCTACATGCATGCCAAAATTGACCACTTTTTACCTCACGGTTCTAGGGGTTGCCATTGACTTCAATGGCAGAATAATAAGAAAACGCACGATAAGGACTTTGCCACTTCGTGGCTAGGCCCTTAATATTAAGAAAACGCACGATAACAATAAGGGCATCGCCACTTTGTGTCTAGGCCCTTAATAATAAAACAAACAATAAGGGCTTCCCCACTTCATGTCTAGGCCCTTAATAATCACTAGGGATCCAATAGGGTCCTCACACAGTGTGTGTTCGGGCCCTAAATAATAAGTAGGCCAATATTTTCTGTGTAATAGAGTGGAGGAATTGTGTCCTGAGCAGAGGTTGACATCGTACTCACGTCTGCTTTACAAGCACTGGCCAAATAGTTAGGGTGTATATTTAAGATGGCTTAGCATGCCCCTTTCTGACACATCCTTTGTTAGCCTGTTAGCTCCCTCCTCCTATGCACCCCATTATTATGTTGTCTGTGTTTTTCGTTGTCTGTTGTGGAATGCAGTGTTATGTACCCCGAGGGGGTCGGGGGTGGCTCTTGCTCTCCCTGCCTGAGGCTTTCTATGTATGACGAGGGCTTTCCTTGTATGCGCATTGCAGGGCAGGGAACTCCCAAAACAGCCATACCTCTCAAAATACTGCTTTGACATAGTGGTCCTGACTGAAATATATTTTTGGTGAAGTTATTTGTAACACAGAACAGTGGTCAAATTGCCCTCAAATCTTTAATTGTCCAATTATAATTCAAGAGGAGAAAAAAATATTTATATTTTGCAACGTTTACTTGCCACCAAAACATGCATTGCAAACAACCTTTTAGAAAAGCTGCTGTAAAATCAGTAATTTTAAGCTGCAACAATCAATAAAAGGCCAGCAAAATCCTGATGGGACTGGTACAGGAACATTGTGTTAAACTAACCAAAAGCTTTCTGTTCTGTAGTCTGCCATTAAAGGTCTGACTATGGGAGGTCTGGAGGTGGTGTCCATCACTGACAACACCCCTGTCCCACACAATGGATGTCGCCCGCGTAAAGCAAGAAGAATGTAAGACAACTATACCATGTTGTACTACAAAAGGGAGAATTATCTGTTGTGCAGTTATGCTAATAAAGTGTTTTGATATAACAAAAAATTGTATATTGAGTGGATTTAGGCTTTTGCTGCACACACTAGAAAGGAAATGCCACCGACCCCATGTTTTTATGCTCATATTTAGGTTATGAAAGGTTAACAGAAAATAACCAAGTCTTTGTAAAGCACATAACCTTTCCACTTTTTCTGACATCTGGGTAGACGCCAGCAGCTATTGTGTTGTGTGCACGAGGTTATGAAGAAACGTGATTTGGACACTGATATTTTTCAATTTGGACAGATGTTTGATGGTAGACAATCTTTCCCACTGGAATGTTTTGACTCCATATCCCAAAGTGATCAAACATTTCACATGCATAGTTTACACACTGTACAGCCAAATAGTTGAAAATATATGGTCATGTGCTTACTCTTGTAGTTGAACTGAGAAATACTTTTTCAATAATTTATGTACTGGGTAGAGATTAAACAATATTACAATTAATTGTTATCAAATAGTTATACCTACCAGATTAACACACGTAGCCAAATATTTAAGGGAATAACAAACATTCGTATGCCCAGACATTTAGGCGACATCAAAATCACCACCATGCAGATATGTGACCTATGTATTTTAATACTAGAATTGTATTTGATCATTTTTACAATAAAGGCATTCATTAATCAGATTTCTTTTCTTCCACACCGATTCAGCTCATAAAGTGAGTGGAGAGTAAATTTCATATTTATTTGTGCTCTGGCCTCCATTTAAAAGGTTCAGGACACATTGGAAGTGCCTGCCATGAATAATATGTGCTGAAAGACTCTAGTCTCCTATAGGTAGAGTGCACACATGACTGACCACATTGGCAGTCATGTGTGCTTCTCTTGTGAAGGGGCAAACACTTTAACACATAACTTTGAACTTTTGTATGCTTTGAATAAAAAACAATGCTGACCTAATTGGTCCACTTTCTTAACCTACCATATACCTTACCATACATATTGTGCATATTCTTCACCTGTTAAATGTAGGCCAAGGTCCATCAAACTCAAACATTTGTTTGTATATAACTTGGGTCACATGAAGACTTCCCAAGTACCAGTCAACGGAGCAAATACAAGAGCATTTTCAGGCAATTAACCTTGTAAAATCTAGACACTATTTAGATTCCTGATTTTTCTATACATGGAGGAGAGGTGCTTCAACTGGTAAGAGCTTATCATGTGCTCACATGCAAGGCACTTGCATTCCCTTAGGTGTCTAACAATATTTTAGACTGTGGTTAGGGACACAGTTGTAAAGAAGCAGTAGCTTCAAGGTGACGCTCACATCAGTGTCCGGGGTATTGCACTTTCGGAGGGTGTTTGGGAAGTGCATTGCACTTTGCCTGGAGGTGGTCACTTGGCCTGGAGGTTGCTGAGCTCAAGCTCGTCCTTGCGGGGGCGTTTAGGAGGGGTAAACAGAGAGCTGAATGGATACAACTTGGCCTTGGCAGGGTAGCGCTGCCCAGCGATCTCCACCTTGTAGTCACCACGGGTAATGAAATCGGGAGTGACGGGAGTGTGCAGGCCCTCTGGTCCAGGCAGGGAAGACACGAAGCCCAGGCAGACGTGCCGCTCCAGGGTGTAGCTATAAGCGCTGCTGGTGGTGGTCCCGGCCAGCTGGGCGTCGCGATAAATAGGCTCCCCCCACCAGGGCCAGAGGTCTAGTTCTGTGTCATGGTCCTCCAAAACCAGCATGACGAAGCGACGACTCACACCCACCTGACGTTGCTGCAGCAATGCATTACGACCCAGGAAGTCTGTATCCTGATTAAGGACAGAGAGGAGAATCGATTAACCACTCTTTAGTCTGACCTTACACTGGGAGTTTGTGCAGGAACGAACAAGTAGTGACGCACCAATTTTTTTTTTTTTGGGCCGATATTGATTTTTAGTCTGCAAAGTTGACAAACACCATTATATACTTTGTGTGTGTATAAACTCAGCAAAAAAAGAAACGTCCTCTGACTTTCAACTGTTTTTACTTTCAGTAAACTTAATGTCTGTAAATATTTTATAAACACTTAAAGAGTGAACCATAATCAATTAACATGCACCTGTGGAATTAAGACATTAACAGCTTACAGAGAGTAGGCATTTAAGATCACAGTCCTAAAAACACAGAACACTAAAGAGACTTTTCTGACTGTGAAAAACACTAAAAGAAAGATGCCCAGGGTCCCAGCTTATCTGCGTGAATGTGCATTAGGTATGCTGCAGGGAGGCATGAAGACTGCTGATGTGGCCAGGGCAATAAATTGCTATGTCCGCACTGTGAGACGCCTAAGACAGCGCTACAGGGAGACATGAAGGACAGCTGATCATCCTCGCAGTGGAAGACCGTGTGTAACAACACCTGCACAGGATCGGTAACATCTGAATATCACACCTGCGGGACAGGTACAGGATAGCCACAACAACTGCCCGGGTCACACCAGGAACACACAATCATTCCATCAGTGCTCAGACTGTCCGCAATAGGCTGAGAGAGGCTGGACTGAGGGCTTGTAGGCCTGTTTTAAGGCAGGTCCTTACCAGACATCACCAGCAACAACGCCGCCTATGGGCACAAACCCACCTTTACTGGACCAGACAGGAGTGGCAAAAAGTGCCCTTCACTGACAAGTCTTTTTTTTTTGTCTCAAGTTTTGTCTCACCAGGGGTGATGGACAGACTCGTGTTTATCGTCGAAGGAATGAGCTTTACACCAAGTCCTGTACTCCGGCGCAGGATCGATTTGGAGGTGGGTCTGGGGCGGTATATCACATCACCATCGAGCTGAGCTTGTTGTCATTGCAGGCAATCTCAATGCTGTGCGATACAGGGAAGACATCCTCCTCCCTCATTTCTTTCTGCATGCTCATGCTGACATGACCCTCAAGTATGACAATGCCACCACCCATACTGCTCATTCTCTGCTTGATTTTCTGCATGAAAGCAATGTCGGTATTCTGCCATGGCCAGCGAAAAGCCCGGATCTCAATCCCATTAAGCACGTCTGGGACCTGTTGGATCAGAGGGTGAGGGCTAGGACCATTCCCCCCAGAAATGTCCGGGAACGTGCAAGTGCCTTTGTGAAAGAGTGGGGTAACATCTCACAGCAAGAACTGACAAATCTGGTGCAGTCAATGAGGAGCAGATGCACTGCAGTACTTCATGCAGCTGGTGGCCACACCAGATACTGACTACTTTTGATTTTGAGCCTCCCTTCATTCAGGGATACATTCTATTTCTGTTAGTCACATGTCTGTGAAATATTTTTAGTTGATGTCTTATGGTGTTGACTCTTTAAGTGTTCATACAAATATTTTCACACATTAAGTTTACTGAAAGTAAAAGCAGTTAAAAGTCAGGGAACATTTCATTTTTGCTGAGTTTATATACACACACACGTATATACATTTACACACACACATACAGTATCTCAGAAAAGTACTCACTTTTGTTGCCAGCGGTTTAGACATTAATGGCTGTGTGTTATTTTGAGGGGACAGCAAATTTACACTGTTCTACAAGCTGTACAATCACTACTTTACATTGCAGAAAAGTGTCATTTCCTCATTGTTGTCACATGAAAAGATATGCTCACATATTTGCAAATATCTGAGGGGTGTACTCACTTTTGTGAGATACTGTATATCTTGAATTTCAGAGCATGACTGGTAGACCTAAGAGGAGCACTGCGCTGATCATCTAGAATTACAGTCAAACATAGGTTGCCACCTGTGCAATAAGTCAATTTGTGAAATTTCCTCACTACTGAATATTCCACAGTCAACTGTTAGTGATATTATAAAACAGTGGAAGTGATTGGGAACAACACAAACTCAGCCACAAAGTGGTAGGCCACATAAAATCAGAGCGGGGTCAGCACATGCTGAGGCGCACAGTGCGCAGAAGTTGCCAACTTTCTGCAGTTAATAGGTACAGATTTCCAAACGTCATGTGGCCTTTGGATTAGCTCAAGAACAGTGTGTAGAGAGCTTCATGGAATGGGTTTCCATGGCCGAGCATTTTCATCCAAGCCTTACATAACCAAGTGCAATGCAAAGCGTTGGATGCACTGGTGTGAAGCATGCCGCCACTGGACACTAAAGCAGTGGAGACGTGTTCTCTGGAGTGACAAATCACAGTTCTGTCTGGCAATCTGATAAACAAGTCTGGGTTTGGCGATTGCCAGGAGAACGGTACTTGCCTGACTGCATTTTACCAAGTGTAATGTTTGGAGGAAGGAGGATTATAGTGTTGGGTTGCTTTTCAGGAGATGGGCTTGGCCCCTTAGTTCAAGTGAAAGGCACGGTTAAGGCTTCAGCATACCAAGACACTTTAGACAATTTCATGCTCACAACTTTGTGGAAACTCCTGTTCCAACATGACTGCACATCAGTGCACAAAGCAAGGTCCATAAAGTCCTGACCTCAACCCGATAGAACACCTTTGGGATGAAATAGAGTGGAGACAGGCCTTCTCGTCAACATCTGTGCCTGACCTCACAAATGCGCTTCTAGAAGAATGGTCAAAAATTCCCATGAACATAATCCTAAACCTTTTAGACACCCTTCCCAGAAGAGTTGAAGCTGTTATAGCTGCAAAAGGTGGGCCACCTCCATATTAAACCCTGCGGATAAAGAATGGCATGAAAGTAATCTTCATGTGCATGTAAAGGCAGATGTCCTAAAACTTTTGGCAATATAGTGTGAATACAGTCAAGTGAAAAAGAAAGTACACCCTCTTTGAATTCTGTGGTTTTACATGTCAGGACATAAAAAACAGTTCCTTAACAGGTCTAAATATTTGATAAAAACAACTTCTGATGCACTACACCACATGACATTAGACCGTGTCATGATATATAACTAACATTCTTTATGTTTACTGGTCGAGGATTCAGTATTGGAGGTTCTGGGAGGTGTGTCGTGGATTGGGTTATTTAATGC
>JAODLL010006105.1:0-10174 GCA_026546735.1 Forbesichthys agassizii
AGAGCTTGATTATGTTGCTCGGGAAAGGGAAGTTTGGGGTCCCTTGCTGGAGCTGCTGCCCCCGCGACCCGACTCCGTATAAGCGGAAGAAGATGGATGGATGGATGGATATGATTGGCCAAATTAAACATGTGACCTCTTAAACGACTCGTCTTTATCCGGAGATTCAGGCGAGCTATGTTATATAAGCAGGTTAGCCTTCGGCAGACTGTAGTCCTATATATGATGCCAGTTCCCTATAATAAAACTCCATGCCCCATAGAACCGCAGTCTCGTATCGACGTTATAACGAGGGCCCGAGCACATACAGTGTGAGAGGACCCTATTGAAACCCTAGTGATTATTATTAGGGCCCGAGCACACATAGTGTGCAAAGACCCTATTGAAACCCTAGTGATTATTAGGGCCCGAGCACACACAGTGTGCGAGGACCCTATTGAAACCCTTGTTAGGGCCCGAGCACCAAGGGTGTGAGGACCCTATTGAAACTGCTCGGATTATTTTTTTTTTTTCTGCGGTTTGATCGCACTTTTGACTGCCTTAACATGAACGAAAACTCACCAAACTTTGTCGAGACATGTCTCTGGCTGAAAAATTCTATGGGTGTCATGCATAAGCATGGAAAAATGGCTCGCTAGCGCCCCCTACAAAGTGGCATGCCTGATCACTTTCACCGGGATGTACAACATTTCTGTGGTATATATAACACATGCCGTTGTACAAGAAAGTCTCTTGGAGCAAGTCTCTAAACCCAACAGGAAGTTAGCCATTTTGAATTGAACGGCCATTTTTGGCGTTTTGCACGCTCTGTACTTTAACTCCTCCCTCTGGGGAATTGATGCGATCGACTCCAAATTTGCTCCGTGCAATGGAAACACTATGGAGATTAAAAGTTGTATAAACGGTGAGTTTTCACTGATGGGCGTGTCCGTGGCGTGGCTTGGAAAATACATGATTCTCCATGAAAGAGGAAGTTGGTATAACTTTTGTGTACATGTTCAGAAATGCACCAAACTTTACGTTTGATAAACGTCCCGCCCTGAAACATCTGTATGCCAATATTTACATAAAGTTATAGCGCCACCTACTGGCAACAGAAAATGTATTTTGTATGCTGTGACGTTCTTCTCCTAGCTTGTTTCATAAATCTACTTCAAAACTGTATTAAAAAAAACAAAGGACCCTAACAATGACATTTTGTAAATATTCAGAGTTTTCGTTAAACGGCTTGTTTGGGGCGTGGCGGCGAAGGCACATCCTTTGCCAAGACATATCAAATTGTTATAACTTTTCCATATATGTTCCAATCTCTACCAAACTTTAATAGATTCATAAGAGTCCCGCCTTGAACATATGTATATGTAACAATTACCTTACAGTCAGAGCGCCACCTACTGGCAACAGGAAGTTACCTTTCAACAAAGCAGCCCCCGCCGCACGTTTGACCGACATTTACAAAATTTCTGTGGCATATGTATGAAGTATAGCTGGACATAAAATGCTCTTGGTGCAATTTCCTAAAACCAACAGGAAGTCGGCCATTATACATTTTATGGTCATTTTTTAGCGATTTGCACGCATCGTACTTTAACAAACTCCTCTTAGGAAATTAATGCGATCACCTCCAAATTTGCTCAGTGCATTTTACTCACTAAAGGGATTAAAACTTGCACAAACGGTGAGTTTTCACTGATAGGCGTGTCCGTGGCGTGGCGTGGAATATACATGATTCGCCATGAAAGAGGAAGTTGGTATAACTTCTGTGTACATGCTCAGAAATGCACCAAACTTTACACAATTGATAAACATTTCGCCCTGAAGACATCTGAATGCCAAAATTTACATAAAATTATAGTGCCACCTACTGGCAACAGGAAATGTCCAATTTTATGCTGTGACGTACTGCTCCTAGCTGGTTAAATGAATTTACTTCAAAACTGTCTTAGACAAGCCATAAGACCCTGACGATGATATTCTGTAAATATTCTGGGTTTTCGCTTAACGACTTTTCTGGGGCGTGACGGCGAAGATAAATCCTTCCAAATTGTTGTAACTTCTTCATACATGCTCAAATCTGTACCAAATTTTAACCCAATCATTAGAGTCCCACCCTGAACACATTGATATGTCAACATTCACTCAAAGTCATAGCGCCACCTACTGGCAACAGAAAACAATTGCTGTAACTTCTCCATACATGCTCAAATCTGTACCAAACTTAATTCATAAGAGTCCCGCCCTGAACACATGTTCCTGTCACAGTTACCTTATAGTCAGAGCGCCACCTACTGGCAAAATAACAAAATTCTTGTAACTTCTTCTTAAATGCTTAAATCTGTACCAAATAGTTATTTCATAAGAGCCCTACCCTTAACACATCGACATGCTAACATTTACTCAAAGTTATAGCGCCACCTACTGGCAACATAAATATATAGGTTTTATGCTTTCATTCCCTGCTCCTAGCAGGTTTCCCACATTTTCTACAAAATCGTCTCACGCAACACGCATTATGATTCATATCAGAGTCAGCGCCTTGCCCCGACGTGCGTCACGGGACGAGGGTTTTGCTTGCAACCCTAGTTCCAAAATGGATTCCATGTTTTCATTAGAGATATTGAACCGGTTTCGGATTACGGTTTTAAAATCATTCTTCGTTCAATTCCGGGCAGTTTTTTTAACTAACGCATTACAGGTAAAGCGCAGATTGCAATTTCTAATTCTAAAGGCATAAGTTGTGTCACGTTGTTTATAAGATATCTTTCTAAGGCTTGCTGCTATGGGCAAGCGGAGACCACTGTTAGAACAATAAGAGTTTGCTCTCTCTGATACTGTACGATGAAATACACAACATGACATAAAAAAAGCAATTTTATGTTCATGTGGACAAGTACGCACACAATATTTAAAAGTGCTTATATCCGATATTTGTTTTAATCTGGTTGATTTTGAAAAATGCTTACATTTGGGCAATGGTGGTTAAATTACATTGCTAGACGAGAGGCTTGGTATGATACTGTTAGACATTTACATAAAAAATTTAAAAAAAGATCTCAAATTGAGTAGTGAGGGGCGTGGCACCACAGGTGGGAGGTTATTAGCCTATTTTCAGACAACATATGCCACGTATGCCTATTGTCATTGTTATGATTATTATATGATTGACAAAAATAGATGAATGTTAACTCACCGATCAGTGATCAAAGTGAAGTGATGGTACCATACATATTGTATGGTAGGCAAACGTGGAGTTTCAACCGGTAGGCTTCAGAGATTGGCAGGAATTCATTGCCATGCTGTAATACATATTTTCATGCCGTAGTTATATTTGTATTTGGGATTTTCCTTTTATGGAAGGCGTAGCGGCGACATTTCATAGAAAACAGCAAGTCTGTGAATCTCCATATACCATAGCAGAGCAGCGATAACGTTGGGTGACAACGACCTACATCCTAGGCATAGGCGTGGGAAGGTGGGTGCTGAGGGCGCTGCAGCTCCCCCAACTTTTGACGGGCTGGAGTTGTAGTGCAAAGTCGAATAGACCCCGTGTCCAGATTGGGCTTTTTTCTGAGCGCCAGCGTCTTTTTTCAGTTGGTCCCGATAGAGTGTGTGCAGCCGCAGGCAGCAGACGAGAGAAAAAGCTCACCGCCTTTTTTGTGTGGCAATCTGAACTCTACTAGTTGAAAATATCTTAACTTTTCAGAAAGGCGTTGGTGTCAGCCTTGCAGTTTTTTTTCAGGCAACCAATCAGATGGGGTAGGACTCGTCATCATGGTGGTAACCAAGAAAACAAGTACGAAGTCAAGTCGAGAGGAGAAGCTAGATTTGGCCTTAGTCTGTCGACTGGAATCCAGCACTGCTTCAACAGCGTACACTGGTGGACTCCCCTCCACCACTACCGGCACCAGAGGTGCGGCAGCAGGGTCCCGTCCCTCCAGCGGACCAGGAACCACTGACCTGAGGAGAGAGACATGAAAGTTGGGGTTAAGCTGTTGTTGTAAGCTGTAAGGGGGCGGGAGCTCCAGTGTAACTGAAATGTAATTTACCCTTGAAGGGCCCCACATACCAGGAAGCCAACTTACGACACGGCAGGCGAAGCGGCAGGTTCCACGCACTCAGCCACACGCGGTCTCCCACGCTGTAGTCAGGGGCCTCGGACCATCGCCGATCCGCCTGGCGCTTCTGTTGGTTGACCGCTCAAACCAGACGGACTCGTGCGACGGCCCACGCCTCCCTGGCTTGGTGGCACCAGTCCTCCACCGCTGGTACGTTACTAGACGGAGTCCCCGTCCAAGGGCACAGCGGCGATTGGTGTCCTAAGACCAGCTGGAACAGGGTCCGTCCTGTGGAGGACTGGCGCAGCTAGTTCTGGGCGTACTCTGCCCATATGAGGAAGCGGGCCCAGTCGTGCGGGCTGTCTGCGTAGATATCAGCTGAGTTCTTGATTAGCCCGCTGCCTGCCCATTGGCCTGTGGATGGTACTAAAATTTGAGGCTGACCGCCACCCCTAGGCGTGCCATGAAGGCCTTCCACACTCTCGACATGAACTGGGGGCTGCAGTCCGAGACGATGTCTTCCAGAAGGCTGTACAGCCTGAAGACCTGCTGGAACAGCACCTCAGCTACCTGTAGAGCAGTGAGCAGACGAGCCAGAGGGACAAAACGGACCATCTTGGAGAACCTGTCCATGATCACCAAGATGACCGTTTGCCCTTCTGAAGATGGTAAGTCAGTCACAAACTCTACGGAGATGTGAGTCCATGGTTGCTGAGGTACTGGTAGTGGATGGAGCTTACCCCCAGGTGCATGCCTCGGCGCCTTGGACTGTGCGCAGATCCAGCACGACCGGACGTAGTGGCGCACAGTCCTCTCCATGCCAGGCCACCACTACTTCTTCCTGAGAACTTTCGTCGTCTGGTCCACCCTCTCACATTGCAAGCTGTCGCTTACCTGCGCTACCTATGTTTGGCCTTGTATTCATTTTTGTGTGTTTGTTTTTGCAAAATGTCTCCTCACTTCTGACATATGATCGACAACTTCTCAACATACGAACTCAAGTGGTGGAACGATTTTGTGGAAACATTAAGGGAAATGCATACTATTATCACCGATCTCGGCTACCTGCGGGCTTACCTGTGATCAACTGCCAGCTACAGTTCTGTAGCACCTACAGGAAAAAACACCACAGACGACGGGGCAAACGTGGAGGATTGTTGGTGCGGACCAGGAGGTTGTATCTCTTTGGCCGCCTTTAAATCACATGATCTGGACTTCTTATTTACAACCAAAACTTGGTTTAATGTCGGTGATGTTAACCCTCTTTCTGATATCTCCTCCAGTGTCTGACTTTTTTTCTCCCAGAACTATGGGCAAGGGTGGTGGCATAGCGACCGTTTTTAGGAATTGCTTTAAATGCCGACCATTGCCGGTTGACAAGTATTCAAGCTTTGAAGTGCAAGTATTTAAAATTGAACTGGCCATTCCACTGCTTTGTGCACTTGTGTATATACCCTCTAAGTACAACAAGGACTTTATCTGTGAATTTTCTTATTTTCTATCACTGATTGTCCCTAACTCTGACAATATTTTAATCCTTGGTGATTTTAATTTTCATGTATGCTGTCCATCAAAGCCTCTGGTTAACCAGTTTCTACAACTTGTGGACTCATTCAATCTGACTCTGACAATCTGTAACTGGCCCTACACACAAGAAGGGTTATACACTTGACCTGGTATCATTAGGTTTTCCTATTCTGAATGTTGAGTTGAGAGATACTTGCTTATCTGACCACTTACCTGTGATTTTTAATGCATTACTCTTTGAACCATCTTCTAAACCTTGTATGCCGGACCGTTATATTCGGCCACTTAATGAGTCTACTGCTAGGCTATTTTCTGATGCCTTCATCATCTTATACTAGCATTACAAAGTTTTCCTTCTCCTCTCTGAGTACAGAAGAGCTGGTGACTCTGTTTAATACCACTAGTACAGACATTCTTGATATCGACGCCCAACTCAAACTTAAGCGACCCAAGATAAAATCTCAACCCTGGTTTAACAGTGAGACTCAGGCCCTCAGACTAAAGTGTAGGAAAGCAGAGAGAAAATGTAAAGCTGCATGTATTATATGAAATATTGAGAGATTGTCTTGCATCCTACCAACATCTTGTCAAAGCTTATAAAGAAAAGCATTTTTCAAATATCATTGCTAAAAACGCACACAGCACAAAAATATTGTTTAGTGCAATTAATATGGCACCCAATCATGTTGCTGTACTTCCAGATGCTACTCATGAAATGACTGAAACCTTTTTGAACTTCTATGTCAACAAGGTTGATATAATTAGATCTCGCATCTTGCCTACTGATTTTAACCCTTCTGCTATAGTTTAATGCTCAGCATCTCTCAATTGTTTTGAACATATAGCCCTATCAACACCGATGGAAATTGTCGCCCACATGAAGCCTACTTTCTCTTCTATAGACGTTGTTCTTTCACGTCTGTTGAAAGAGATTTCAGACACAATTGGTCCAAGTCTTTTATCTATCATAAACAGCTCTCTTGCAAATGACACTGTGCCATCCAGTTTTAAACATGCTGTGGTTCATTCAGCCCCTTATTAGAAAACACAATCTAGACACTACAGATTGTAAAAATTTTAGGCCAATTTCTAAATTATCGTTTATGTCAAAATTACTGGAGAAAGTTGTTCTCTCTCAGCTCTCCTAATTTTTAGTTGAGAATAATGTGTTGGACAATTTCTAATCAGGCTTTAGAGTAGGGATGCACTGATTGCATTTTTCCTGGCCGATTCCGATACCGGTTTTTGTCAAGCCTGACCGGCCGGTTCCGTTTTGCACCAATACCGATTTTATTGTACGCTCGGTCATTTAAATGCAGATTTTAAATCTACTCTTGTTTTAAGCCAGCGCTCGCCATCAAAGGAATTTGTTGACTGTCCCTTAACCGCCAACGCTCCTTTGTCATGTGTTTACATTTTTCCAAGGCAGCGTCCGTTTAACATGATGGTGCAGGGAGCAGCAGGAGACACGGAAAGAAATAGTTTAACTTAACTGCCCAAATCTTTCAATATTCGAGCCATGTGTAATAGAACTGTTGCCACCGGTAGGATAACCTACAGCCTGCGTCGCCAACTGCGAGTCATCCAAACAGAGACAACATGACTGTCGCGGTACGGTAAAGACTGGCTGTTAAGTAAGCTAACTGAAAAATAAGACGCGTAACATATGTTTTTCAGTGAGATGAACAATAGGCTACTATGCAAATGGTTTTGCTGTTTTGCTTGCTAGATATTGACGCCGCTCAAAGTGTCTGTATAAAAATTAATTTACTGAGTAGCTTACCTATGACTTGACATCTTCTTTGGGCGCACATTTTTATTTCCACACCAAGAAGAAATGTGTAAGTAGGCTACTGGAACACAAACCAGCCGAAATGTTTTGAAAAACCGGACGGTTCCGAATGGTGTCCGGTCAATCGGTGCATATCTACTTTAGAGTGTGTCATAGTACAGAAACAGCACTTCTAAAGTTACTGACTGATCTGCTGCTGTTCTGTGATTCTGGAAATTGTGCAATTTTAGTCCTAGTTGACCTTAGTGCGGCCTTTGATACTATTGATCATGATGGATCAATAGAAAACTCCTGGATCGCTTCCAGCAAGGGACTGGTATCCAAGGTGCTGCTCTTTAATGGTTTAATTCTTATTTAAAAGACGGAACAATCTCTGTTAATATTGGAAATATCTACTCCTCTTCAGCAGCTATCATATGTGGTGTACCTCAAGGTTCAATCCTAGGGCCAATTTTCTTTTCTTTGTACATGCTCCCGTTGGGCTCCATTCTCAGCAAACAAAATATATAGTATCAATGTTATGTTGATGATACACAGCTGTACCTACCTTAAAAGCCTGGCAATATAAACTCACTTAAGTCTCTCTTTGACTGCCTACATGACATTAAGTGCTGGATGGCAAACAACTTTCTCCAACTTAATAAAAGTAAAACGGAAGTTATTATATTTGGCAACCCCAAATCCATTGAGGGATATGCTCACCATTTAGGCCCATTGTCCGCAAATTTGCACCACCATACAAGAAATGTAGGTTTTATCTTATATTATGTACTCAAATTTGACAAACAAATAAGTTATGTTGTCAAATGGCTTCTTTCATTTGAGTAATATTGCTAAGACTAAATCCTTCCTCTCTAATAATGACTTGGAAACTGTTAGACATGCACTGATTTCTTCTCGTATTGATTACTGCAATTCCTTGTACCTTGGAATCTGTCAGTAATCACCGTCATGTCTTCAGCTTGTTCAGAATGCGGCTGCTCGGTTGTTGACTGGCACTAGGAAGCGGGACCACATCTCTCCCATATTGGCTTCCCTTCACTGGTTGCCAGTCAAATATCGAATTGATTTTAAAGCGCTGCTACTTGTTTTTAAGGAATTACATGGATTGGCCCCGTCAGATCTCATTATGTTTTATCATACTTCCAGGCCTCTTAGATCGTCCAAACAGTTTTTACATCTGTTCCACAGACGCGTTTGAGAACTAAGGGTGATCATGCCTTTTCTGTTGTGGCCCCGAGACTGTGGAACGAGCTTCCTTTTTCTATTAGATCATCTTCCACCATTGAGTCATTTAAGTCTCTTCTAAAGACACACTTGTACTCTTTAGCATTCGAGTAAGTTCTGGGACACTATGCTAAAACTGCCTTGTTTGTTGTGTATTTTTATAAGATTGTGTTTTATTGTTTTATTTTATTTATTAATTGTTACTTGCATTGATGTGTACAGCACTTTGGTCAGCATTTGCTGTTTTTAAATGTGCTTTATAAATAAACTGACTTGACTTGGATGTCCGGATGCTGGTGTCTCATGGGCCCAGGTCACCAGTCAACCCAGCACCCTCTGCAAGACGTAGATCTTACCTGGGGGACAGGTGGCTGGTGGCGTCTCCCGTCGGCTCACCCGTTGGATGTCGGCCGACGTGTTCTTCGACCCGGGCTGGTAGGTGAGGGTGAACCGGAACCGGGAGAAAAAGCTCATCCATCTGGCCTGGCTGAAATTAAGGCGCCGGGTCGCACGGACGTATTTCAGGTTATTGTGATCCGTGAGCACCAGGAATGGCTCACGAGCGTTGTCCAGCCAGTGTCTCCACTCCTCTAGGGCCAACTTCATCGCTAGTAGTTCCTAGTCTTCCACGTCGTAGTTCCTCTTCGCAGCTGTCAGCTACTTCAAGAAGTATGCGCACGGATGGAGTTGTGGCTGGTTATTCTGTAACTGCGGCCCAAGATGCGGACAATGTTTCTTCCATCAAAAGTTTAATAATAGAGTCAAGTGACGCAGGGATAAGTGATGGTGGCCTGAATCGTGTGCTCTTACTGTCTTCTGGGTTAACATTCTTAATATATCCAAAAACACGTTCAGATATTGACAGTCCTTTTCTATATCTTACGGGGGAAGTAAAATGTCAGAAGGAGGCAAAAGTTCGTCTTCTGGCTGTGATACTGAACAAAGAAAACTTCGCTCAGCCGCACAGACTCACCTTAACATGTGCACGAAGGGGCTACCAGTAGCGGCTAGCAAAGACCCTTCAGCTAGCTCTGCTACGGAACCCGTCCAGTCTGAGATGGCTCAGATTCATGGGATGCTGGGCAAGATTTTAGAAGAAACGGCGGATCTTAAAGAAATTCGTCGATCTTTGAGCTCCGTGGATACAAAGCTATCTTCCATCATTTCACACATTACGGAAGTGGAAGAGCGTGAGAGTCAGCTAGAGGACGAGCAAGCTAACATAAACGCTAGACCGGCGGCAGCCATTAAAGAGGACATACGATTACTGACAGACAGATTGGCCACAGCTGAAGACAGATCCCGACGCAACAACCTCAGATTCGTTGGGATACCGGAGGGGGCTGAGAAGAGCAATATCACTGCGTTCCTGAATGAGTTTATCTCAGCGACCCTTAGCATTGATCCAACCCCGGGAGGAATCGAGATGGACCGCGCTCACAGGATCGGGACACGGATGGATGTGGGGGATAAGAATCATGGTCGAACAATTGTACTCACCTCATTATTACATTCGCAAATAGGTTTTATATTAATTAGAACTACATCACAACTCTCTACAACTCCTAGAATT
>JAODLL010006106.1:0-10174 GCA_026546735.1 Forbesichthys agassizii
GAGAGAGAGAGAGAGAGAGAGAGAGAGAGAGAGAGAGAGAGAGAGAGAGAATAGACATTTCTGGCCATACTCGCTAGTATCTCCCCTCCTCTACATCACCTAGAGAGTTGGAGAGGACCTGTACTGTATAGGTCAATGTAGAGCAGTGGTCTCGACCCTGGTCCTGGTGATCTATCTACAGTACTGTCCTGCGTGTTTTAGATGTCTCCCCATCACTCAAACACACCTGATTCTAATAAATAGGTTGTTATCAATATCTGCAGAAGCCTGATAACAACCCATTAATTTGAGTCAGGTGTGTTGGAGCAAGGAGACTCTCCCAGAACCAGCCTTTACATACAGTATGTAAAGTCTGGGACACAACGCTGGTTAACTGTCAGTACCCGCCTATTTGACAAGTGAGGTATTATGATTGACATGCACAACGACCAACTACGTAACTCAATCGTTGTATGGTAAACATGAGAAATTTTTTGGAAAACTAAACAACTGAACTCTGGCTGTCGTTTGTGTAGGCTACGGAACCTTCTTAAAATAAATTTAAAATGTTAAATTAGTAAATAAACAGTGCATAGCATTGCACCAAAAATTATGGATAGTTAGTTAGTCAGTTAGTAGTTAGTTAGTTAGTTAGGATAGTAGCTAACTGCCAATGGAAATCAACAGTATTATTTCCCAAAAGTCAAAGAGCCATGTTTCGAGCTTACATGGGTATATTTATCAGACATAGACATATTATTATTGAAATATTTTCCCCTCGGGGATAATAAAGATTTATTGAATTGAATTAATAGATAGACATAGTAAAGAAAATGGTGGCTCGTACTGTCCTGTACGTACAAAGTATTTGGCCATTGTCGCAGTTAAGCACGAGGTGCTAATTTAAGAGTTGTGCCATCGTTAAAGTGGCTCAAATGCTGCAAGCACATTATAAACGTACAACCTGCGACACTGTTCCAGACCGGCAGTCTGCCAGCATGATTATGACGTCATGACAAATAATCGTCCAAACTGGCTTTATTGAAAAAAATATACAGAAGCATCAACAGAATATTATAAGACGCTGTATGAGTCAAGTGTGGCACCTGAAATAAATTTAGCGGGGCAGTAAAACCGATAAAGTTAACCTAATTTATGAATTAGGTGTGTATTGTTTCGTCCAGCTGCAGTACCACCCGTCGCCACAAGTCACGGCTGCTTCAAACCTAGAGCCAGACCCTGCCCTCCTGGTATCAGACATTCAGCACAGTGCTAATGTGATGTAATGCTAATTGACAGAAGAGGCTGAAACTAGGAGACATCTAAAGCATGCAGGACAATGGGTCCTTAGGACCATGGTTGAGGACCACTGAAGTAGAGCTTGTATTTATGTCAGAAGGCCATCAAAATATTAGCCTTGCGAGACCATCCCGATATCACGAGCTTCAGTTTCATTTCGCCATTAGAATCAGTCTGGAAAGCCTCGGAATAATTTTGAATGTGTCCGAGTAGCAACTGGACTTTCTAATCAGCGTCGTGTTTATAGCTATATGGGCATGGTTTTCCAATCAGCATAGTGTTTATAGCTATATGGGCGTAGCTTAGGTGTGCCGACCACGGTGCCGACAGCAAAAATGACCAGATGAATCATCCAATCAACAGTCAAGTATTTTTTTGAAAGTACAGCTATTCACAAACAGTTTCCCCAGATGGACTTGTTACAACAATTCCTCTGGCATGTCAGGTGATCAAAATATAACCAGTAAGTAAAAACATGTTGCCGACCAGCCATCCTAAATGAACCTGACCCTTTTATAGCAGCTTCTGAGCCTTGTTGACCTGACATTTCTTTTGAAGATGATGTTGTGTGACCAACTTGAGCAACTTGAAATGTATGAATTCTGCAATATCATGGAAACAGTATTCATGATGCACTTTATCTGGGTCATCTTCAGAGATCTGTCCAAATAAGTCTGTTCATCGATAATGGTTATATAATATATCACATTGTTCATATACCCTCAATTTTTTTCAGCTTTTGAATATTTCTTATTTGTCATCTCGTCTCCTACCACTATAAAACAAGTGGTTCTTGTCGCTGAATCATCTCCTGTTCCAGAAAAATTACCCATGAGACCTGGAGAAGCGTTATGTCTCTTGTGGATGTTTTGAAAGAGAGAGAGTTTCAGCACTGTTGAGTTCTGGTGCCTTTGACAGAGCTTCTGTCTATTGTGGGCTATTTGTTTGTTTTGTGTTAAGTACAATTGAAGCCTATTTTGACTGTGGATGGCTTCAAGCTTCTCGTATCCCCTATCTAAATCACTATCAAGGGAGTGGTGTGTATTTATTGGCCAGAGGGGGAAACAGCAAGAAACTACACGGTTGACAAACGCTTTTGCATTGAAGGGTTCCAGACTGATACCCGTGGCAAATTTAAATTAGAGCCTCACAAGACCATCCGGATCAGGCTATCTTTGCTGTGTAATACCTATACGTTTAAAGTAGACTTTGTTCCTGTGATATGCGCTACTGGACGTCTCTCATATTATTTAGACAACTAGAGGGGCTCAGCATAGAGGATGAGCATTGTGAATATTACATTGCAGATATCACACCGCTGCAGTTTATATCCCCACATGCTGTGTGACGGATGAGACAATTTATGAATGCGTGGGAATTAATAATCGGCCATTTTAATTGGCTTTTTCTCCAACATTTAGACTGTAGTTAACCATCTATTGCAGAGATGCCAAAAAAAGAGCAACACATTGTATTTTTTTGTAATGTCTTTTTTGGCATTAATAGCATTGTGCCTCGGGTAGCTTTGGGCATAACTGAAGCAAATCAGCTCAAAGTGTTTAATTTCAAATGAAACCTCACTATACTGTAGGTGTGTCTGGGAATGTGCAGCAATGCCTGACAGACAGATGTCATATTATAACAGGTGATAGATGGATCTCTTTCCTGGCTGTGCTACGTAGCAGCTGCTGTCATGAGTCATGCAGTACCACGCCAAGCATTAATTAGAAGCAGGTGGATGCTAGGGGAGATGGAGGCTATGTTACCAGCAGCTCTGCAGCTGAGAGGTAGCGGCAGGGGGTAACCGCAGGACTTTAAAATAGATCCCTCTATCTGGTGTGCTGGGTTATAATTGGTCTGCGTCACAGGTCAGCTAGCGGCAGCTTAAGCATCTGACCCAAGGGCTACTTTGGCCTGTCTGTTGTAGAGATGACTATGGTTTGATTTATTCACAGTGCTTTTGAATAATTCACCTGAATCATTAGATTCAAAAATGAGGATATATTTCAAATGATCATTATTATGATTATGAGGATGTTTTTAGGCTCACCATGTGTGCCTATCCTTCCATCTAATAACAAGTCATACTTGGCTCTGCCACTCAGATGGGTGTTTAATAGCTCTGGTGAAATCAATTTGTGCTGCTCTCATACAAGATTGCATTAGCATCTGATACACCGTATGCTAAGATGCCACCCTAAAGCGAGTTAATAGGATTCTTTATTGACTAATCTAAATTCAGGACCCTCTGGCTCATCATCATTTTATATTGCCACAATAAAAACATTGGGGCAGATGAATCACAAGTCAAAAAACGATCAAAGTCTTCTAGAACTGCAGTGTTTGTCCGAGCACAGTATGTGTGTACGCACACGCGTGTGTGTGTATGTACATACAGTATGTGTGTGTAAATACAGTATGTGTAAACCATGACACACAGATGTACCACCCACACCCCTCCAAGAAAAAAACAGACACACACACACACACACAAAGCTATCTATTTTACCCTGGCTACCCCGGTTGTCAGGTTGAATCCAGTCCAGTTTCGGGCTCTCTGGGCCCTGTAACCAAGTTTTTATAACCTGTCTTACATCCACATTGTATCCTTGGAAGCTTGCACCATCAACTTACATTAAAATGTTGACTGTCTCTGCACCTGCCAATGCAGATACATGTGGCACATTGTAAAATGTCCTTAAGGCCTAAGCCCACTGAAGGCGCCGACGTGCATCAAGCGCCAGAGTTTTAGAACTATTCTTTTTTTAACGAGGCAACACCCACTGGTGGCGTCTGACGCGCATCAACCCAAGGTTTTGAATGCAGCTCTGTTATTTGGGCGCCAAGCCATAAACAGGCATTGAATGTCTGCAGGTTCCTCAGCTCCTCGTCAATTTACCTTTCGAACGTTGCATTCCTTGATGCACCACCGAACGATGCCACTAGTGGGCGGCGGCCTTTATAGTTTTTTCCTTACAGAACCAAACTATATACTACTGTACATTCTTTGTTGTTTTCTAATGGGATACAGAACCAAACTACATACAATAACAGTACCCATGAATTACCATTACCAACTCATTGCTTTCAATCAAAAACAAAACAAAAAAGTTTTATTCGTAACAGCGATGTTATGCAACGTTTGTCATAATTAGATAACATTGATATGCATTATTCTTAATCTTATGAATACACAGGTATGTAAATTTTGTTCTCCTGATTTTATTATGTTGGTATGCAATGATGTCACCTGGTGTACTGTATGATTTATATGGATTTGGTTGGTTTTGCACAAAAACATACATGCCACATTCACATATTTGCCTTTCATCTCAGAAACGATGTGAACTGCACTACGGTATATGCAAAGCTTGCACTTTTATCATATATTTTTCTATATAAAAAAACATACAAACCTGATTGACTGACTGGTTCTGGAATATATCATTTCATCACACTCATTATTTTCCACTAACTGCTAATTTGGTTATCATCCTTCTTCTGTGTCAATAATAATGTATTGGTAATGGATGTATTAATCAATAGTGATTAGATTAATATGGTGGATGAATAACCTCCATGGTGGGAGAGTGGTGTGCTTTCCATCACTATTGTCACACAGTATGTGACTGAGACGAGAGGCTGTGGGGGTAGGAGAGTGCTTTTATTTATCTCATTCGGTCGCTCAGTTTGCTTTTAGTGCAATCTGTGTCTGTACCTGTCCGATCCTTTACCCTATTAGTACAGGGACAGGTCCTCTGTTTCCATCCAGGAACAAAATGTTCCATCATGACATATGGCTCCAAGAGCACCTATGCTCCACGGATACATAACAAAATAAATGGAATGGAGGTTGTTTACAATGGCAAAATACTCTCTGCCTTAGGAGGTTCTCAGAAAAACACTATATAAAAATGTTTTTGCCCTGTGCACTGCCATTTTTCTCCCAGTTTACAGTACACAGTTATTGATAATTTCACTGTTATTTTAACTGTTTCATTTCAAAGGGACAGTTATCCATAGCACACACTGTACTGTATGTATAGGGATGCATCACTGAGGCGATATATATCTCAATGCAATGATAAGGATCCGATACATATATTGTATAATACTGTATACGTATGAAGCAACTATACGCAATTAATCTCTATTAACAGACCAATCACGTCCATGTGGATGAGAGAATATAAGGTGGAATGCAAAATGCAGTCGACAATTTAACTTTTTGTTAGCATACATATGTGGATATCTGTTTATAAAGATAAACCAAACTAAAGTCCATTCATGCACCTCAAGTTGAATATCGGACTGTGAGCAATCTTGCCAATGCTTGAGAGACTTGAAGAGAATTGGGAAATGACAGGTGCGGAGAAGAGAAGTGCACACTAAAAACATTTTAGAGAAGAGGAATCATTCAAAATATAAAAGTATTATTAATTTATCTACATAATAAAGACAATGGCATTAACACATTTTTTATAAATACATTGGATTTGACAGATTTTAAGTATTACAGAAATAATGCATTGCTAGTTAATCCCAAGTTAGTTTTGTAATCAAGCAATCGTATAGTGAACTTTTTTGCGGTTGCATCGATGCAAATTAGTGAATCGTACCATTCCTAATGTATACAGAATATGTGACTCCTCACACAAAGTGTTTGTGTTACAATAGGCCAGATTTCTTGGTTGTATTTCCCATTGAATGTAATTACTTTCTAATAAAATAGCTGTCAGCCATACTACAGTACACTATTTAATTGGAATTTCTGCCACATATCTTAGGGCAAAGCATGACATTCACTCAAGAGTAGCAGCATATGCCAATTATTACAAGCTAATTGTTGAACCTCATTAAGAGAATGGGGCTAATGAGGTCATTGGCGTTAGTCTGATATTTGAATAACGTGCTGGTGGATTTAGAACAGTGCAGCTCTCTATGTTACATAGCTATGGTCAGGGTTGGACCGGGACTAAAAAAAAAACGGATTTTGAAGCCCAGACCCATCTAGGCCTTGTCGCCAAATACAAATACACCATCCACTATAATGATGTGCTAGTTTATTTAGTAGATTTAGAATATGTGCCCCTTTTTTGGGCCTTTTACTTGTTTTTATTTTTTCAATATGAATCTATGCTACAGTGGTAATCTGTTCCACATCTATTATTGACATGAATTTTATTGCAGTGTCATTTTTGTATCAATTCATGGTGGAAATTGCTTTATTCATGTAAAGGAAAATAAATTCAGGAACCAGGTGATGCAAAATCTAACGTGAGGGCAAAAACATTTCTTTTTTAATTTGGGCGTGCTTCAGCACCAATAAAAAAAGTTTAAAACCACCATTGAACCGAATCTTAAAGATATTACCAACTGTCAGGGTTGGGTAAGTTACTTTTTAAATGTAGTACGTTACGATTACCGGACTAAAAATATAACCAGTAATTTAATATGTGGATTAATTAATTTAGTAACATAATCTGATTATTTACAATACTTTTTAGATTACTTCATGTCTATACAATGTTCTTTGAAATGCCATAACGAAATGTACTGCTTTGGGGAGTCAAATCTTTCTATTTTTTTGACTGTTTTTTTTGCTCAAGGGAACAGATTAAATATTTCATTTCAATTATTGATTGATGTTAATGAAAGGTTAATTAGAGAAGAACAAATTGTTTCATGACATTGTTTTCTGTAAATGTCCTTTTGAAAAATTGAAAGTAGTCCTTAAAATTGAAAAGTAATCATCTAATTTTGTATAAATACCTGTAATCTGATTCCACTATTTTGGCTAGTAATGGATTACATGTAGTTTTTTTGTAAAAACTGATTACATGTAAATTCCGTTACTTCCCAACCTCGCTAACTGTAGCATACAGGGTCGACAACTATTGACTGATCTGGGGTCTCTTTTCTAAAAGTGTGCCTAGAATTCACACTAAAATGTTGCATTTGAATTAAACACAGAATGTGCATGCGCACAAAAATTTTCAGATTTAAATAACAGCGCGAACGCAAATCTGACGCCAGTTTTCCTTGATAAATCACAACCTACTTGAAATCTAGCGTACGTTAACAAGGGTCTTGTCTCACCCAATTAATGTCCACAATTGCCTATAAATGGTCACTGAAACTTATGACTGCAATGATGGCAAAACCCAACACAAACCCAAATAATAATCTCACCCAATCACTAGAGATCCGGGGTTAGTAGGGAATTCATTATAGACAAACATTTTTGTCAAGCTTGAGACTAATCTAAGTCATCTAATATGACTTCTACAATTATTTTCCACCCAACTCCAACAAATAGCACAAAGACGTGTATGTAGCAAAGATATAGTTGAAAGTAATGTGTAGGAAAAGCACACTAGTGCTTATAACACTGATACTAACACTTTATAGGTTCAGCATAAAAGCAATGCATTCCATGCTGTACTTTCTATAAGGGTGTCCAATCAATATCGTAATTGTTGTATGTATCAATTCAGTAGATATTGTTCCATAACATGCCTAGACTAATAAGGCCAACATTAAAGCTAAAACATAAATATACAACTGCAAAACTTATGTCCAGCACAAAACACACACACACACACACACACGGCAAGGGATTCTGGGGAAAGAGGTTGTGGCATAGTGCCTTCAAAACTTTTGAAAGAACAAGATAAATTTGCTGCAATGTTTTATTTGCTAATTCAGCAAGCTAAAAGGAAAACAGCTTACATTTTCTGGTATAAAAAAGAATAAATGTAATTGTTTTACACATTGTTGGCTGTCTCACTGTACATGCTCCTCTTCATACGGCTGTCTAACAATTAGGCCTTTCTAATAATAAATAGCCTGTTTAAAATTCATAGTTTAGGTCTGGTGATGCCCTTGTTGTGTGTGTCTTAAGTCTGCTGTGCTAATTTCCTGCAGAAAGCTCATGTGACAGCCCTGCCTTGTTTTAACAGGCCTGTGATTGTTTTCTCCCTATTGACTGGATGAGTAGGCTCTAATTAGTTAATGAAGTGCACCTGGGCCTATTCCGGAGTAGCCAATATAGGAACGTTTGCAGCAGAACCTCCTGGCACCACATATTGCCAATTGGATTGTTTTGTAGTTTAGTTAGCATGCAACACATATTCAGTACATACTAGTGATGGGCTGAGTTAAGCTTTATGAAGCAACGACACAGATGAAGCAATTGCTTTGGCTCAAGTGTTGGTGTCATGAGCCATTTGACACCTACCTCCATCTCCTGGGAAATTGATATGCCTACGCTTAAAATAATTTAAATTATTGAAGTCGGAATATCTGGAATAGCATTAGACATGTTGACAATTATTCTCAAAGCGCTCTTCAACTAAGATGATACAGAAATGTAGTTGTGTATATTGTGTGTTTATAGTATTGTTCTGTTTCTGTGTTCTGTTTTTGTGAATGCAACGCAATGAAAATACACAATGATACACACTATGCTGTTCAAAAATTAAAAAGATCAGCTGTGCTAGGTTTCAATCTATTTCTTCTTTCGATTATCACCTCCCAAGCCTTTGAAAAAACCCTTTCACAAGCTACTGATGCGGCTGGCAGGGAAAACTTTTTCTTTGCCAGGCACAACAATATAACTTTATGAAAGGTCAGACATTTTCAAATCACTTTTATTCATTTCAGAGTTTGTGGGAGGTAACATCAATTAGTGAAACAGGTAGGCTACATACTGTATTTTGAAAATGTAGGCAATGCAAAACCAGGCTGTCAACTGTATACAAAAAGCTTTGTTGGCTTTATATAAATAGCTTTCTGTAAGTGTAAATCGCCAAAGCAACTCATGAGTTCAATTAAGGCTATTGAAAAATGACAAGTGAATACTATGAATAGCCTTTTATGGAAAAGGTATCATAATGTAGCTTATGTAGCAGTTGGCCAAACATATAATTCATAAAACAATTGCATACATAGAATTTAGAAAAGCGAAATAATAGCTGAAGTCATAACTCTTTATTGAAGCATTTTGACATTTGACAGTAACAAGCGTCATCATCATGACGTACCAAAGCTTCGCTGTCTGTGACCATATGAGACATGCCCCGAAGCCGTGCTTCGATACAATAGGCTTCAGACGACTCGACACAGTGCTGATGCTTGAGTATCGAGCGTCCCATCCCCAATACATACACCTAGACATTACCATAGCATTGTATGTTATTCTTTTAGTGTTTGTTAGTTGGGAGATATGTGTTCTGTTACATTTACAGTCCTTGAGCAAGGCCGTAACATGGGGGTTCGTCCGGGATTGTTTCTCATTTTTGTTTAGCATTTGTTTTAGATACTTCATATTGTTTAGTTGTTTGGTCTTTTTGGCCGATTGGTCTCTGTGGCTGATTGCTGATTTTGGTTTGACTGTCTAGTGGCAGTCTTTTGAATACTACCAAGTCAGCCTTGTGAAACTATTGTTATCTCGCAAGCTTCAGTTTAATTTTCCTGTTAGAATCAGTCTGGAAAGCTTAGGAATCATTTTGAATGTGTCCTAGTAGCAACTGAACTTTCCAGTCAGCGTCGTGTTGATAGCTATATGGGTGTGGTTAAGGTGTGTTGACAGCATAAACGACCAAATTGTTGATCCAATCCACTGCAATTTTTTTTAAAGTACCTGCTATGACATAGGGTGTTTCTTAATGTCAAGGATGCTTCCTTGGTAGGACGGATCCTTAATTAAACTGCACGTTTCTTTTTTCAAATAACAGTTGAAAAAACAATGGATCGTGCTGTTTTGTTGTTAGTTTCGTTTTGCGCCATTTTTAAATGGGTGTCTCTCAATGTCAAGAATGCTTCCTTGGTAGGACGGATTCTTCCAAGTGCCTTCCTAGTCGGGTCATTCCGAGGCTAGGAAAGACATTCGAAG
>JAODLL010006107.1:0-25807 GCA_026546735.1 Forbesichthys agassizii
TTTAAACATATAACCATATAACCATATAACCATATAATCATATAATCATATAACCATATAACCATATAATCATATAACCATATAATCATATAATCATATAACCATATAACCATATAATCATATAAGCATTTAAACATATAACCATATAACCATATCATGCCTCCCCACCCCCAGGTAGTGAATGTGACGATGAGGAGGTTGACTATGATGAGTCTGACAGTGACGAGTCCTGGACCATGGAGAGTGCCTTCAGCTCTGAGTCCATTCTCAGCTCCATGTACATGGACGGGGCTGACGAGAAGCCCTTCGCCTGCCCCGTCCCGGGCTGCAAGAAGAGATACAAGGTGGGTCATAGTGGTGGTTGAGCCACAGCCTATTTAGCCTGGTCGCCATAGCCACCAACTACTTAGCCTGGTCGCCATAGCTACGACTACTTAGCCTGGTCACCACAGCCACCAATTACTTAGCCTGGTTGCCATAGCCACTGACTACTTAGCCTGGTCGCATCCCGATCTTGCGAGCTTCAGTTTGACTTCGCCTCGAGAATCAGTCTGGAGAGCTTGTAAATCGTTGTGTTTCAGGCCGGTAAACCTAGTGCGCGGCCAATAAGCTACGGGCGTGTTTTATCCATAAAGAAGAGGGGGGTCAACGCAGACCCTATAGAAGGTATTGTATGCTGCAATATAGCATCAGTTTGATAAGAATTTATTAGAAGAGCAAAGGCTTTTCTCGATGTAAAATATGTGTTTACTCTTTTCTACTTTTCTACTAGTGCATAACAATGCATGGTTCACAGGTTTGTCCAAACACCTGCCATGTATTTTGTTGACGGTGCCTGCCCTTTTGATCATACCGTTTCAATGGACGGCTTCCCAGATGGATGTGTCAGACACAGACACAGATATCTGGCATGTCAGGTTACCGACTACTGTACATAGCTTACAATCTATATAAACATCAATTAAATTAATGATATAGAGAGGGGGGCGGGGTCCCCACCCATGCTGTGCTAACACTTCAGACGGATGTGACATCAAGCTGGATGTCCTGCTGATGAGAATGGAAAACAGGGTGTTTGCTGAGCATTACAGCATGTCAACATGAATGCAAACATCAGTCAACTTCAGTGATTTGAGGGTTTTACAGCATTTTCCGTTCGCATCTGGTGTATGCGGTCGGAATAAATGGTGTGCAGCTTGAGAAAATTGCATTGCTGACGTGAATGACAGGGTTATGGGCCATGACGTAGTCTTAAGCAGTAGGCAGCACTGGTCATATCATAAAAAGAGAATGGAGGAGATCTCTTAAGCTGTGTGTCCACTGCCCACCGAGGCACCCCTCTCTCAGGTACCCCTGGCTACTTCAGTTGTTATGAAACCAATAAAAACTCATTAAAAATATGTCAGTCTTTCAGGAAGGATTTATATATGTTTTAAGGGCTACCGCTTGGTACTCTAAGTGCTGAAAACCTTACAGCTCTCCTACATTTTGTAAACATGTAGCAGAATGTCCCTACGGTTAGGTGGTTTTGTTTATATCCTCTGTAAAAATGTGGCCTTTGTGGGGAGACTGTAGCTACTATTAAGGTCTCTACAAATGAACTTCGCTTTGTTTTTTCAAAGTAGGCAAGTAGGATTAATGCAGTAAGGTTTTGGTTGCACAGACGCTCTCTGTCCTCTTCGTAGAATGTGAACGGGATCAAGTACCACGCCAAGAACGGCCACCGAGCGCAGATCAGAGTGCGCAAACCCTTCAAGTGCCGGTGTGGGAAGAGCTACAAGATGTCTCAGGGCCTTCGTCACCACACCATCAATTTCCATCCACCCGTCCCCACTGACGTCATCCGCAAGTTGCAGCAGTAGATAGTGGCTGGGACGCCCATCTGCCCACCCTGACACCCCCACCTGAACATAGTCACCAGCATCTCTCTTTCTCTCTCTCTATATATATATCCCAGGTATCGTTAAAAAGTATTCATTTTAATATCTTCAAATGTATTAATAAGCTTGGAATTCTTTAGAAATGAGTGTGAATTGTATTTCTTTTTATTTCTTTTTTCAAAATATGCCTATAATCTATTATTTTAGTAACTGACAGAATTATGTGCACTCTTGAACATACATTTCACCCTATAGAGGTATTATCGTACCCTGTATGAGCTTATAGTGGCCTGTTTGTTCTCAATGGTCTCGGGTCCAGTTAAGCATGCTGGTACCTGTGGATTCCCTGCTCTCTCTCTCTCTCTATCTCTCTCTCTCTCTCTCTCTCTCTCTCTCTCTCTCTCTCTCAGGCACACAAACATTCCATTCCATCTCATTCCAACCAACACTAGTGTTTGAGTGCATGCTTAAATGTATACTTATTTTGTTTTGTGTAGTTGTCTGTAGATACAGTAGTTCACATTTTGTATTTTTGCACATTTAAACAATCATTATTTTGTTGTTGTTAGATGTGGTGCTTATTGATGTTGTGGGCATGGGAAGAGCTGTGCCAAAGCTCTAGTAGCTGAGGGTGTTTCTATAGATATGTACTTTGTGTGACAAAACGTCTGTGAAAGATACAACGAAGAAACATGGAACTATTAGATTTTTAATGTTCTTATGGAAAGAAACTGCCATGTCTCTTCAAAGTATAGAACATCAGTATAACACCAACTGTGCAACCTGAATATGTGGTTATCCTCTTTTTCTATGAAATGTAACATTTATTTTAGGACATACTGTAGTTAACTTTTTTTTTCTTTGTCCTGTGTTGGGCTACAAATCATTGTTATCCCCCTAGCATGATCTCAGGAGAGGTGGTATTTCAGCACCACAATCCTGCCCAAGTATTGTGATATTTCAGTCAGCTCAGCTGTTCCACTGTGCGGAACCAGGTGAACAATGTCGTAGTTCCACGTTTCAGAACCCTTTCAAACTGATTAGCAGTTACACTCACTATTTTGTAGTGAGAAATTTAAGCACTTTTTGTAACCAGTTGCCAACAAATAGGGAGTTTTGTTTCATACCTCCTTATTTGGCATATGTACAATAGTTACCAAAAACAGGGCAAAGGACCTTGAAAACAGCTCTGGAAACGTTTATTCAAGGGCAAATATACAGCCTTATTTCAGTATTTGCTTTTTTGATGTTCAAGTTTTGGTTTGCCTTTCACAGTAGATGACAGCATTCCAATCCAGTACAGATATTATGGTGTATGGTATGTTGTATACATTCTGAAGATAGCTAGGTCCATTTGAGACTCTTGGTCTATTAAAATGTTAGATATCATTGTCACAAAGGGACACTTTTACTCTGTAAACCTTCATCTGCCCTGTTGGGTTGAGGTTTTTGCCATTTCTCCTTTGTACTTACTCTAAATCATTCAATATCGGGTGATATGTTACCCCTGTATAAGATCATAGATAATGTTATCAGCGATGGCCATCATTCATCACTGCATGGATATTGATGTTACAGAATGGGAATTGTGACAGTATTGTACTGCCAGTATTGACGGAAGTGTTTCATATATTGCGTACAGTGAATGTACTGTATTATGTGTTAAGTGCATTAAATTATATTTTGATATATTTCTGAAAAGAATAAAGAAATATGAAGACAGTATCGACCACACCAGGGGTTGTTTTAGAAACTGGCAATGTACTGTATTTCTTAAAAGCTGCTTTATGTCAAACTTTTATGACATTTAGAATAAATGTATAAAATGTCTTGGATGTGTGCTTCAAATTTATTTTGTGCAATAAACAATGTTTCAACTCCACACAATGGGGTGATGAATCCCTTTCAAACAAACTTTATTGATACGGAATACATGGAGCACACTAAACAAAGTAAACATATCTAGGACAGGAATAACTTAATATTGTAAATACAAATGAATGAAATAAATCTAACAGAAGCTTGGCATGCACTGATTAGATGACATGTAGGAAAGTTCTTAATCCAGACAAAATCACCTAGTTATATTATTATGACAACAAAAAAAAACCTGCTGACGATGACATAAAACAGACCTCTTATCAAGTCTTCTGCAACAGCATTGGCTTAAACAGGTTTAGCTAAAATAGATGATTTGACAATATATATATATAATAATGTCTTGATGTAGCCACAGAAAAATAAAAGTTCTCCCTGAGTGCATATAGTGCACCAAGGCCTTCTAAAAACAATTTACACTCAGGGATGGGAGCAAATCCTAATGGTATATTTATCAAACCCTTTTAGGCATATTTCCCTGATTGTGAGCACAGACTAGAATAACATTTTGTGTGCAGCACAGTCTGACCCCAATAAATCACTCTAATGCAAATGAAGTTTAAGTATTTCACTTGTTTAAAAAAAAAAAAAAAAAATTCTGATTTGCAAATAGATTTTTAGTAGCTAGTAGCCCTGGGATAGACAGAGTAAGAGTTAATGGTCTACTTGGAGCGTCACACCACCGCTACAGGTGTTAAGTAATAAAGCGAGAGTCAGTAACAGTCCTAAAGAGTGGATCTTCACACCATTACATGCGTTACAGAGCACAGCGTGGCTTTATTTCTGTGGCCCTCAGTCGAAGTTGAGCGCGTTGCCGTCAAAGTGGATGAGCACGTGGTTCTCGAAGATTTTCTGGTCGCAGTCCAGGGGGAACTGCTCACTGCACATGGGGCACACCTTCCAGTGGCTCTCGACATGCTCCTCAAACTTACCCTGGTCGTAGTTGGGTGGGAAGATTACCTCGCACAGCGGGCAGCGTTTCATGTCCATACTGCACACGCAAGCAAACACACACACACACACACACATTAGTAAAATAGTTAATAGACACAAAAGAGAAAACATTAGATTACATTTTCTTGATTAAACAAAGCAATACATTTTTGTAGTCCCAGATTTTGCAAATCAAGATCTTCTTCCATTAGGAAGTAACATTTATGTTCTAACAAGATACGAGATCTCACAAGGCGTTAGAACATTTCCACACACAAAATCTATTACTATTTTTGGGTTTGTCACAAAGACACAGATATACAGAGAAAGCGAGACAGACAGACAGACAGAGAGAAAGAAAGAGAAAGCTAGAGAGACAAAGAGAGCAAGCAGGCACAGACAGACATGAGGGGTGCTTGTGTTACTCAGCAGGCAAACCAGGAGGGCGGTGCTAATAAAGAGCATCTGTGAGCGGCGAAGTGGGTGGTCTGCTGCCTGTCGTCCTGCTAGCGCCACAACCCTGTGTGTGTGTGTGTGTGTGTGTGTGTGTGTGTGAGATACAATGCACAGAGCAGGGCTCCGTGAGAAGCCATTAAACTTACCTGGGCTCGAAGCAAAAGGCAGTTTGCCCCTCATTCACGAAGGGGCTCTGTGTCTCAGTCACATCGGGCTGCTCGTTGGCGTTGCCCTGTAAACAAAAAAATGTAACTAGTTTAAATAAAAATAAATAAAATAAAAAGATAAGAGGATCCAACTGCAATAAAGCACATGCTTAGCATTTTCATTAAAAAAAAAAATGTCTGTCCTGCTTTAGGAAGTCTGTCCTGCTTTAGGATGTTCCTCTGTCAGATGTGTACTTTACGCACATGCGTCGCCCGTGCACTAGGTCACGTGCCTGTGATGTCACCAGCCCCTCACAACCACAGTGACATCACAGGCAGAACTCCAGCACCGCTCTATCCTCTCTACCGTGGATACAAGTCCCTGGGCGGGTCAGAACCAGAGATACTTAGGGGGGCTCTGGACATACGTTGTCGTTGTTCTGCTGCTCCTCGGGCTCGTCCAGGCCGTCTGGCCGACTGAGGTTGCGGGCGGGCTGGATGCACACAACGTTGCTGTCCCAGGACGGGGGGCCCACGGGAGGCAGCCGGAGCAGCTGGTCGTCGGAGAACTCCTCGCCTGCCTCGTCTGCACAGAGGACGGTTCGATAAGTCAGAAAATACAAAGTGAATAGCAAACTATAACGATTGTAATGCGATCTAAAGCAGCATCAGCGTCTGTGCAAACGACCGGGTAAAGGGGTGGTGTGGACCTCTTTGCCCCTGGGGTCGCAGTGGCTGTTCTGTGTTAGTTTTAGATATTACGCATGTACACTCCATTAAATGACTCCTTTAATTAACGCAGACTTTAAAAGAGGCAGGATCATTCTCGAGAGCACTTGCCAATCTCAAGTTCAAATCAAAACAAACTCTCTCAGAAGTTCCGGCCCACGCACATTGGAATGCACTGCAAAGTCAAGGGCGCTGTTGTTGTGAGCGGTGTTCGCCACTTTGTTTGTGTTCCTATTTACGGAGTCACGGCTGTGTAGAAGTACCAGATAACAACATTTTCAGCACTCAAAGAAAACAGGAAACTAGCAAAACGCAAGATTTTTGGTAGTAAAATTTCCAAAAAAAAGTGTTAGCTTACAATAAACTTGCAATAGCAGACTACCTTTAACTTCTTATTAAACCCACAGCTTCTCTGTAGCTTCAACATATTTTTTATGTAAGCTTTTAATTAGCAAACATTTGTTTTGTCATGTACTTTAATTTTGTGCCGTGTTGGATTTTAATTCTTATTACAGCACTTTGTGACCCCTTGTCTGTGAAATAAATAAATAAAATGTACTTACTTCATTTACTTCTCTACTGCAATATTTATCATCCTATTCACCATTATTACCCTTCCCAGAGTTGAGGGATTAACTAGAGTTCAGTTGCGTCTGGGTCACAGGTGGCTTAAACAAGTGTGTGTGTTACCTTTCGTGTCAGAGGTGGAGTAGGGGTTCCCGAAGTGTAGCTGGGTGGGGCTCTGGGAAACCAGCAGGGGCGTGGGGGTGTCCTGGGTGTAGGGCACGGGGTACTGCAGGAACACCGGCACACTGGTCTGGATGTTCTCCAGACTGTTTTTCTCTGAACCCACCTGCTCTGCCTTCTTGGCCTTCTGGAACTCCTGCGGAGGCAACATTTCACGAATAAATAAATAAATACTCTAAAGTATTATTTTTAAACCACTGGTAACCCAATGGCGGGTCCTCTGCAAAACATATTAGCTGGACTTTTATTTTGAATACGCAATTTCCAATGGAGGCCACCGCCCTCCACATTTGTTTGGAAAATCTACATGTGTGCCTTCATCATTCTGTTCCCTCCAGTCTGACATCTCTCTGCCTGCTCACATAGCAGCTATTAGAACTGTGGATTGTCAGCTTGCTCCGTTGCTCACGCAAAACAGTTTAATTAGAGTCTTCATTAAATAAAGAGAAACGCTTCTCCCTTTCAAAGGGAATGGGAGTTTGCGTTTTATTGACATTTGTTGCAGGCGCCGATTTCATTTACAGTCTAAACCTCAAATTGGGCCGTTTTGCTCCTCTTTGCTGCAGAGACGCTACCTTGAAGCGGTATTCTGGGGCAGTGTTGGACCTTGCTGTGGTCCAAAGTAATGGAATGGAAAATCACAACTCATTTACTTTGCTTCTCCAATTAGAGACACACATTAAACCTAGACCAGATTGGGAGAAAGAAAATGGCAGCTTTCTAAGGGAATCTTTTAGAGTGGAAGTCAATAAAGGCAAAAATGAAAGCGGTTACTAACCCCCTCCAGTTGTTCCTTCTCTTTTTGCAGGAATGCAAGAGTGTCCCTCACTTCCTTCAGTTCCCGTCCCTTTTCAGCCACCTGGCTCTGCAGAAAACAAGATGAGTAAAAAAAAGAATACATTTTCTATTTCATTTTCGTTTTATGTTTTAAATTGTGTATATAAAAAGAAAACGTGTAGCTCTGAAGGGTACATACGCTTTACTACGGGTAATATTAATTAATCGTAGCCATAAAAGGCTTCCCTTTTCGCCGGGGGCTGATTTAAGTACAGCGGAGCTCAAAGCGAATGGCCCTTTGAGTTTCTCAGAGAGCCTGAGCAAATATCCGCCTGGCCAGGCCAAGTACAGCATTAGCCAGGCAACTAGAGAGGAGCCCTCGGAGCCTAGCCTCTCCTGTCTCCACAGCCTGACATAAACAGCAGTAAAACGTGCTCTCCAAACAGGCACGCTCATAAACAACACTGTCAGAAGGGATTGTGCTCAACTGAAGCGATAGCATCAAAGGCAGCAACTCTGAGCTAGAACAGCCACACACGGCAATAAAAAATAAAAAAATTAAATTAAAATAAACGCAGACATCCAGCATGAACTGTCCCTCTAGCAGATCTGCATGGTCGAAACAGCCGGGGAGGGGGGAAGGGGGCTTCTGCACTGAGGCCCGTCTCTGGCCTGGACCAACCTTGTAGCGGTCCTCTTCCACTGCGAGCTGCAGCTTCAAGTTCTCATTGGTCTTTAACTGCTCCTTCAGTTTCACCTCCATCTTGGCCAGCTCATCGGCAAACATGGAGCTACGCTCCTTTTCCTCCTGGAGAATCAACAACTAACTGTCAACTACTCTCAACATGTTATGTGTGACATGTTGTGACGGAGCGGGTGTCGACAAATCTTTCGGATTAAGAATGTTTATATTCACAATTTGGCAATTTGCTGTTTAACGTTAAGCCTTTGACTCGCTGATTCGGAGCTTCAACGACCAATGAGAAGGGAGAATACTAGAGAGAAAAAAAAAAATGAAAAGCCCATTCTTACACTCAACAACTGCTTGCACTTCCGGTACTTGTCATTCCTGTCAGAAGCCTCTCGGCTGATGCCCTTCAGCTTCTCCTGGATGATGGCCTCCAGCATGGGGTCTGCAGAGCCCGGGCTCCCTGCGAAGCCAGGGTGGGGGTGGGGGAGGTGGGGAATGGGGGGTTTGTCAGACTGCTGGCAAAACGTACAGTGGGTATTTATGTTGTTCACCGCAACAAGCTAACGTATACCAGTGGTACCTGGCGCGGATGGGTCTGGGCTCACTGGAGCAGGCACCGTTATGGCCTCTGCTGCAGAGCTTCTCTTCTGTTCCTAGAGACATGCGTTATATTAATACTGTCATCATCAATGGCCATCTTCCTTTCAGAAGCTGTGTCACAGAGTCAGGGGCAAGATCCTCTAATCTTTTGAGGGATTATTAAATAATAGATATTGGTTAGGGAGATTGTTATTTATGACTTGATTTTTGTTGTTATTCGTTGAGGCTTGTTGTGATTCAATGACTTTTGTTGTGATTCAATGATATTTTTTGTGATTCAATGATTATTTCTGTGATTCAATGAGGTTTGTTGTGATTTGTTGATATTTGTTGTTATTCCATGATGTTTGTTGTGATTCCATTACGTTACTGCCAGTGCGTGTGTGCGTGTGGTTCATGGTCCCCAGCAGAAACTACTCTTTACGGGCGGCTCACCCCCTGCTGCTCGGAGAGGCGTGCCACATGTCTCTGCAGCCGCTGGCACTCCTTGTACTTCTCCTTGTAGTGCTCGGCGGCCATGTGCAGCCGCAGCTTCAGGTCCTCCACCTCCCGCTGCAGCTCGGCCACCGCGGCGGGGTACACCGCAGCCTCCTCCTCCGCCTTGGCCTGTGGACACATCAGCCATGGTGTGAACAGACCCTCCAGGCCCAAAAGCACTACAATGCATGTCATGCATGGAACACACACATCTATTGCCCATAACAACACATTTTAATGATCTCAGAAGAAACGTGTATATCTGTAAAGCTGTTTAAATCAGTGAAAGCTGTTTCATTGGCCACTTATTGTGGCTAATTATGTGCAATGGGGGCAGGGATGGGGACACTCCAATTAAGTCTGCATTGTTACGGCACTAGCAAACTGACGTTGGTTAGCCCGCTAAGTGATGATGACTAGACCAAAATCAGGCTCGCCACACCGAGCCTTTGTTCCCACTCCATTGTTTCCATTTGGTTGCTGTGTAGAGTTGGCTATACGCTACACACAAATATACGCACATGAAATAAACGGCCATGCAACAACGTCAACACAGATGGCACACGAAGCAATCTCCATCCCAGATGGCCGGCAGGAGATGGTGTCAAAGTCCTTATAGGCAAGTCTCGCCACTCGGCAGACATCTTTGAAACGCCACTGGGCAGTTATTAGGAAAACCGTATTTAAATTATTGGGGAGAAAGTCATTACTGCACATTCAATAGTCACTCAGCCGTTGCAAGTTAAATCTGATTGAAACATTTTAAACGAAAATACACTTTAAACGTTAAACGGTGACTTTGCCCCCCCAAAAAAGCGTTGAATTTTCAATGCAATATCATGGCAAGTGTCTCTATTCCCTGTTTCAGTTCGACAGGTTATGAACGCTTAGTTCTGGGGTCTTTGCCTTGTGGGTAGTGCATCCTGTCACACAGCAGCTTTAAGGAAGGTTTCAGTTTTTATGTAGCAGTCAGAAATGACGTCACCTTAGCTTAACGCAATGCAACGTTAATAGTCAATGTGTATAGTTGCTCTGGTTACATGCATATAGCTGCTCTGGTTACATGCGTATAGCTGCTCTGGTTACATGCGTATAGTTGCTCTGGCGGCATGCATATAGTCTCTGGCGGCATGCTCACCACCTCCTGGTTGGAATCGGCCTTCATCTGCTCCACCAGGCACTCCAGGCGGGAGCACTGGGCCTGGGTGTCGGCGGCGGTCTTGCGCAGGGCGTCCGCCTCCAGCCTCATGCGGTACAGGTCGGACATGCTGCGGTCACGCGCACTGGAGGCGTCCCGCAGCTCCGCCGACAGCATGGAAGACTGCTGATGGGTGGCCTGCAGCTGCTCCTCCTTCTGACGCAGCTGCTCCTTCAGGACCTTCATGTCCCCCTGCCAGTGGGAGAGGGGAGGGATGGAGGGGGTGGAGTCAGTGCTGCAGGGTGGAGGTCAGGGGTCAAAATGCCTGAGAAATTCTGGTGAAGGGTGGCTTTTGTTTTAATCTAAATAAAAAGATTGTTGTTCAATTAACACACTTAAATTGAATAATAATACAATTATCTTCATCCTAATCATTTTACACACACAGTATCAATGTAGCATAAAGTATTAAAAAAAACAGCAATTTTGAGCGATATATTAGCGTGTGTGCGCGTCCGGCCTGCTCGACGTACCAGCGGAGAAACCTTAGCCATGATCTCGCGGTGCTGCTTCTCCTTCTCCACCAGGCATGCCTGCAGACGGCCCACCTCCTCCTTGAACTGGGCGATGGTGTTCTCCTTGTTCACGTCCACCGACTTCAGCATCTGCAGCTCGGCGCTCAGCTTGGTGTTCTCCAGCTCACGGTTCCTCAGGTGAATCTGGAACACACACGAACACACACACACACACACAAGTTGGAACACACAGCGCCGTTAGCGCCCCCATCTTTGTTCATACAGTGCCAACCACCATTATGTACAAAACAGCATATGACTATTAAATTCAATGTTGCATGACCCCAATTACCAAACAGAGTTCAAGGTGGGGCCCATAATGTTTCCCCTTCTCGCTATAGTCCCACTGTGATGGTGCAAGTTAAATTAGGTATGGTGTTTTGGGCTCCAGCTCGTACCACTCCCAATTCCTGTTGCCCGCCACAACAAAGATGCACTAACAGCAGACGACAAAATAAGGCATGCCGTGTTTAGACTAACTATGTAGGCACCAGAATGCACAACAAAGTAATGGTGGTGGTGGTAAAGAGCAGAAAAAACCAAGGAGGAAAAAATAAAGATCTAATGAGCCTCAATTCTCTAAATTGTATTTTATGTGGCTGTTGCTACATTTTGCTATACATAGAAGCGTGGCTTATTGGAAAAGACAGTGAAATAACCAAGTTTCATGTTAGATCTAAAGAAGCAAGTGCGGCCTTCGTTGTCACCATGTCTTGCTCAGTGGTGACCTGTAGCGTTACCTTGTATAGCTCCTTTTCATCTTTCTCATTCTTCAGGTGAGATTCCAGGGAATCTTTCTCAGTGGTCAGTTTCTTCACTCTATCCTTCAGGCTGAAGAGGACAACAACAAAAAAACACACTGTACAATAGCGGTAAATCATCTACAGCGACAGCACAGTGAATATCCACCCTGAAACCCACCTGTCAAGCTCTGTTTCCTTCTGCAGACCCTTCTGTGTGACCCCAATCAGGTCCTCCTCGAGCTGCAAGACCCTGGCTGTGGCCTCCTCCATCCTCCTCTTCACTTCCTCTCTCTCCTCTTGCAGGGCCTGAGAGGAGGTCTGCGCCTCCTAAGAAGATAAAAAATTTTTTTTTAAATGTTATGTTCAGGATCATAAACATAAAAAAAGGGAATGTTCCTACTAAACAAACCCTTACAAATCAGATATATTAGAGCAGTGGGTTGGGGGTGTGATAACAGATGTATACTGCTACTAGCCTATATTAACAGACTATAAAATAAGAAAATGGCTGTTCTTTTGTGTCATCGTTGGTAAAGAAACGACTTTGCGAGTCTGTTATTTATCTTTTGGCTAATACATCTTATATTCTCATGACCATGTCTTCTGCGAATACACAAACATTATTTTTTATATTTTAAGAAAATGTTTATATGTAAAAAGGTTTTATTCTCTGTACTGAGACTGCATTTTACATTATATTGTCTGCTTATGACACTGTAGTAGATTCTTGCCATCTCATGAGAACTTTATTGTACAGATAACGCTGTTATATTGTGATACAGTGCTATACTATACCGTATTTAACAATATTGTGGAAACATCTATTTATGAGATGCACTTCTGACTGCGCTATGACACAGTTTTAACAGAGTAAATTTACTCTTTTCCTGTATCATATAGCTTAAAGGCAGCGTAGGATGGAGTTCCCCACAGAACGTTTTTACGGGGTGAATTTTGGAATCATTTTTTTCCCACCACATAAAAAAAAAAAGGCACATAAAAGTTTAGTCGTAAAATTAACAGCCACAAAATCTGTAATCATGTTTTCAATTCAAAGCTATTTTCAAAACCAGAAGATTTATTAAACATAACAGTTATGTGAATTATCACTGACACTGCTTTTAAGATATATTATGTTACGCAATAAAAAAAGTAAAAGAAAGTGGATAACAACTCTGATAACTGAGACTTTCATAACTCATCCGTGGATACAAAACGTCTGACTGCATAAACCATCAGCCATTTCAAGTAGTGGGTGTAATTTTCCCTTACACTAGGGGGCGCCGCAAGACTATAAGGCCAAATATGAAATTCACAGAGCAGACATCAGAACCATAGTTTCCAATCATTCTCTCTTCAGTGTATAAAATAAATTAAGTGACTTAAATTCTCATCTAATCACAGCGGTAACCAGCATTGGGGTGGATTGGAAAGAGAGAAACCACATTACACTCTCACCCCGGGGCCCTCTCCTCCATCTTGCCCTCTATGACTCACCTGGATCTCCTGTCTCAGCTGGGCACAGCTCTCCTTCTCCTGCTGGCACTCCTTCAGCAGGCTCTCCTTCTCAGTCTCCAGCTGCTCCTTTTCCTGCTGCATGACGGCCATGTTCTTGCTCAGCTCCTCTTTCTCCCTCTGGGCTTCTTCCATCTTTTGCTGCACGTTGGGGGGGCTCATTGTTCAGATGGGAACTAAGACACAGCCACTTTTGGGCAGGGTCACAAATTCTTGCTAACACTCCGCGGCGCCGTGTCACACATCGAAATACATTGTAAAGCAAAGCGCAGTGCTGCGGCTTTGTTGATACGAGTGGCGTTCGCCACTTTGTTTATGTTTCTATTGACGGAGCCAGGGCTGTGTAGAAGTGTAGAAGGAGAATCTGATATTTTTTTAACATACAGAATGGTAAGCTAGCGAAATGCGAGGAGATATTTGTTTGAATTTGACAAATAAGTGTATTAGCTTACATTTAGCTAGAAATAGCTGACTATACCTTCAAAAAGGCAAAAGTAAGCAATGCTGGAGCAATCAAAACAAAAACCCCCATCTCCTTTCAATGCCATAGGGCGCCTATTGTGGTGTGTCTCCGTGTGATAGGGGCCTTATAGATCTTGTGTACAGCCAGGTTATTGGGAGCCGTCGGCGATTCGTTTCTCTGTGTAACGGGTACCTCCAGGAAGCCCGCCTTGGTGGTGACAACCAGGATGTCGGAGTTGCACTCATCCTCCACGGTAAGCAGCTCCTCCTCCGTGGGGCTGCTGGCACGGAACTGGAACGGCGTGCTGGCTCCCCGGATCTCCCCTCTGTGGGTCACGTAGCAGAACTGGTAGAACTCCCCGTCATCATTAGGAACATAGTAACCTGGGCGTCACGAGCACACATAATCACACACATCAGATATTATCCTGATCTGGGGTTGTTTGATTATGGGGGGTGGGAATCATAATTCTGATTATTTTACACGATGACTCATCGACTTGGAAAAGATGTTGCAGTTACTGCACTTTAATAGACAATACAACAGTGAAACAAACAATGAAAACATCTTCAATGGTGACATTTCCCTTAATACTCTCGTTGGTCTTTCACTTTCACCCGGGAGGGGCAAAAGTGCATGTGCCCTCGTCATTCAAAACAAGACAAAAATTTGAGTTTAGTAAAATGTGATGTGCAAAATAATATATATATTTTTTGTGACTGTTGTAAGGAGCCGAAATTGAAAGTGCAATAAGAATTCTCATCTTATTAAAGCTACACTGATGGGTCACTACGATACGGTGTGGAGTAGCCCCACATGGGGTATAATAAAAGATAATCTGATAACTCCCGTCGATCAGATTACTATACAATAAATGGAGCACATTCATAAAAGCAGTTAACACATGTCCAGGGATGTGCGGGAAGAGTTGAACGTTTAACTGTGCTACTGTATTTGCTTAAACATTTGTTTTTAAAGGCTTAACGGTCCTCCGAAAGCCCCTCTGGCACGTGGCTAAAGGTGCCAACGTTGTATAAAAACACTGCAAGAGTAGTCTTACCCTGAAACACCACAGCCCTGTTGACCACGGTGCCTTCCACGTAGTTATCCGCGAGGGGCGACCACAAGAATGTGTAATAGTCCCTCGCTGTGCTCCAACCAACCTGCAAGACAGCATGGTGAAGGCCTTTACTGTAGCAGCGTACAATGTGACCGCAAGGAAGGGCAAAACCCCTCCAAACATGGGGGTCAGGCAGGGCGGTGTCAGGTAGGCTACGAACTGACGGCAGCGTAGGCCTGAGAACCCTCTACCAAATTATTTCTCAGTCATCATATCGGCTTATGTAACTGTTCAGTCCCGGTTGCCCGGCACATGTCCTTGTCACGAACAAGTACAAAAACAAAAAAAAAGGGAGGTACAACTCACTTCATACAGGAAGAGGGAAATAGGTGAAAATTTTATACATAAGCGACTTCAAAATAAAAACTAAAATGTAATTATATGTATTTTATGTGTTGCTAACTGATGGTTGATGAGGAGGTGGGTGTACAGAAAATACATCCATAACTTCAGCCTGCTGCCATAAAGCTGTCAAACAAAATCAGAGTCACGTCCAGCTGGCTGGGTTTCTGTGCGTGTACGCTCAGGCACACACATAACATAGCAAACAAGCTTGCTCCAACCATCTCATTACATCAGCCTTCTGCCACAAAAAATAAAGAAATCAATAAATCAATAAACCTTTAGAATGGAAGGGAATCTTTGAAAGGCTGTCTCTTGAATATATTTTTAATAACCATGCAGCTACGTGACATTTAGATATCGGTTTACTTGCGGTTGATGCAGATGTTGCTTTTGACGTTGTGTATTTCCACAGTGCAACACTTTATTTTCTTCCACCAGTACATAACAGGCATTCTGCTGAGTGTTTATCAGAGCCTAAGATAGAAGGCTCTGCTGCTCCCAAACCCCCGGTTGTTACAAGGAAGGTTTGGGCTTCCAGCAGTAAAGAACAGGAAGCAATTAAAACCAGCACCTAGTTAGTGAATGTCTTTACGGAAAGCTAGCCTTCACCATACCACTCATTAGAGTTGCAGAGGTGGCAGTGGGAGAGAACTCTTTCACTTTAATCCACAGGGTCTGCAACACACATACTGTAAGAGAACGCTGCATGCATTCACCATAAAAAAAAAAAACTTTTAATCACGTGAACCTCCCTGTGGATCACTATGAGCTGGTGACCTGAGGCAACAGCAAATGTTACAAGGTACATTTCACCTACATGACAACACACAAGTACAGATTAATGAATAACCATACACAGTCACTGTCCAAGCGAAAGGTGCTTGTAATGATCATAACTGACTTTTTCATATATGTGGCATCTATAAATAGGGTATTTTTGTGTGTGTGTGTACTGTGTAGCAAGAAATATGTAAATGTCCTTCTATTCTTTGGCAATGCAGAAAAACCTGAATTTCCCCATCAGGATGCAATGTGACATCTGTTCAACCTACACCATGTAAAACATTTAAATACATTATTTTCTAATGTTGACTGTTGAGTGTTGAGTGTTGTTCTAGTTAGTGCCACACTGGCTGTTCAAACAACACAAGGTAGGATTAAAACAGTATGGGCTGTTGGTATCTACAAAGACATGCTAGTAAAAAGAGATCCATCTTTTACTGGAGAGCAAAGGTAAGTGGCCTCAAGGAAATTCATGGGCATTACCATTTCACTTATCAGCAAATCATAAGCCAGTAAAGGCAACATTCCTGCAGGACATCGCTTCTCTAGCTTTAGACAGTTTGAATCCTACTCTCAACACTAGAGTTCACGTGTAATAAATAAGGTATACAGCCGGGGCCCTACCTACATCATACAAAGTGACCTAGAACACAGGTAGGCCATCGGATTGCATGCGAACGCCAGCACTTGGCACCAAACATTTGTCTGTCAGCATGGTCGAGAACATTTACATTATTTATGATCCGGCACTGAGCCTTTTCTACCTTTACTCTGTGGTTTAGAGGCTTGAGGAATTACACTGTGTGAGAAACAACCTGCCACAGTCTGTGTTTAGCTTAAGGGGGAAAATGCACTGTGGTGGTATGCCATCTAACTACGCTAGAATGCTGAATCCAACGTTTCAACACCCTGCGGACCTCAGTTGATCCGCCTCTAACAGCCCAACGTAACCTTGTTTCTCACCGAGGCCTGGCCTTTATTACTCACTCTCACACAAGCCAGAAAATGTCATGGAGGAAACAGTGAGTGCAGGAATTCAGTCTCTGTTAGGCCTAATGTTTGGATAACATACTGTACATTTAATGTCAACCTATGTGAGATCTGTACGGGTGTAACAACTGTTTTTTGTTTTGCCTGGACTTATGTTAAATAAAAATTAATACAAATTAAAATAATAGCAAAAATAAAACAATGATCCTCTAAAAAACAAATACCATCAGTATCAATAACTACATCGCAAATATAAACAAAAACATGAAAGCAAGTAGTAGAGAAATCCATGACCAATAATAATAGGATTTTAAATGCAAACACATTACGAAACATATCTACAAAACCAATTACATTACAATTACTATAACCTATTTCAGGTACAAGTCTAAATAAAAAATGTTCAGGCATAATCCAATAAATACAAACAGAAATAGGTCTATTAATTTGAAACATTTGGATCTGGCCTGATTTAAACCTCCTTGACTACATTTGACCAAGTCCCAGTAACAAATTCAAGTATCCAAAAAACAATTACTGTAACTGTATTAGATTTAATATGCTTTTAAAACTACATCGATGTGGGACATTCAAGTGCACAATCAGATCCAAAAACCTCCAGTTCCTCTGCCAAGCTCATTTTTTAGTTAGCAAGATAACAACCACTAAAACTCAATAACAGTGTTGTCTTAACATACTAGTGCATGCCAGTATTTTGAAATATAACTGCTTAAAACGACACCGGTTCAGAGTCACATGGTTTTGGAGCAAGCACAGCAGTGTATTTTTTACACATCGTAATGGATTCACGCTCAAGACAAGTCGCAGTATTGGTCTTAGCAATTAATCATAAAAATGTTAGTCTTAGTCATTTAGAGTGCCTGGGACAAATGTACTTATTCTGCCATTAATGTGCAAGTTTTAATGTGTAAATGACATCACAAAGTTAGGTACTAACCTTAAATATGCCGACCCAGTCCTTCTGGTGAGGCGTTATGAACTGTGTGAGGGTGTAGTGACACTCCAGAGCAGCATGGGGCAGGTAACTCTTCCCCACATTTTGGAAGATGACGTGGGCAAAGTTTGACGTGTCCATGTTGTTGACAGCTAAGGTCCCGTCCAGGAATAGTTCCATAAATCACTTAGCTATGGCTACAGAAAGGATAGGAGAGAAGTTTGGCTGTTATCAGAGGTTTATTAAGAGTTATTATCAGAGGCTTATTAAAAGTTATAAGAGGATCACAGGGATATCAGTTATCAGTTTCCTGCTACACAAGTAGAAGGAAATGGCATCTCGTCCTAAAACCAGAGATTTAAATTGAACCTTGTAAGTGACACCTAGACGGATTATATAATAATAAAATTACCATTACCACAGGTCCAGAGGTTCAATATACAGGTAATAGGCTCTGTATTTTATTAGTTAAGTTTCTATCAGACCATGAATGTGACTTTTGAGTTGAGTCACATCAAAAGGTTTAGAACATATTTATAGTATCATAGCACTGACATCTTTTCTTTCCTGAGCAGGGGAATGGAATCCTTGTAAACATTAAAATGCAATAACAAAAATAACATTGTAATACACACACACACACACACAGGACACATGCACACAAATGAGGAATTAATGGGTGTGTACTATGACCAAAGGTTGTCACGGCAATAATGGTGGGACATTAACAATTTTGACATTACAGGGTCTACAAAATCGACAGGGATCATTCATCTATACTAGAAACAGTGACACAAACAATAAAAAGCCATTTCTAAAAAAAGGTCTTAAAAGATAGTATGTCTTCAAACGTTTTGCTGTTCCCCAACACAGCCTAACGTAGACATTATGACAGGCGTAACAGGCAGTCTTGTTTTAGGTCATAATAATGTAGTAATAATAGTGTACATTTTCAGAAAGGGTCTATAAAGAATATACTTTAAATGTTCGTCATGAATGAATTAGGCCTAACTGGCTGGATTAGATTAGGCACTGAACTAGGCCTGTGTTATAATCCAACGCGATGTTTACATTAAACATTTGGGTGGCAGACATCATTATGAGCATTCTTCAAAACACAGATACTTGTACTAATTAAAGACGGTATTGTTCTGTCGAACAGAGTATAGTTGCTTCACCCATGTTAAGTAGGTTACACGTAGGCCTCCCCGAAAAACGGCTAGCCATCATGCCAGCTCGACAAGGTTAGCTGGTAAGCTAATTGCTAGCTACGTTACTTATAGCCCCCCAAAACATACCGTATATAAAATAAATTAAATATACAATTCAGTGATCAACAAATTGACACAAAAACGATTGAGCATACCAAGCTGCCATGTTGAAGAGCAGATGAAATCCAAGAGTATCTATTAAAACAGCTGTTGACGCAGTTCAGTACTTTCTTCCCCCTGCTTCCTGGAATAATAACAACAATAGATCATTTCCGGAAAAATACTTGATTGGGGATCCCACAGGTTATTTTTGACAAGAAACCCGTGTGCGTACACACAACATATGAAATGTTATATCAGAGAACGATAGAATGCTAGATAATAAAATAATCATATAATATAATAATACAAAATAATAAGAAATTATGTATTTTGGCAGGGCTAATTAGTATCCCTGCTAATATTATTTGGCTACATATTACAACTGATCTGTACATACATTGATATACACGAGATGGTCCATTTATCAACTAAAATAAATATATTTCTAAATAAAGAAGATAGCACAATTTAGAGGGAATAGTCAAATACACTATTCTATTTCTAATATTATTGAAAAAGATGTTCCATATTTACGCTGCGTCAATCATTTAATTCCTACCTTTGAATGTTCACAGGGATGCAGATTTTGTGTTGTAAGTACATGTACAAATTATTGAAGGTGAAGGTTATGCATTTTTAAATAGAAGTGTTTCAATGACATTGGCCATGCCCATGTCCACCGTTCATTGGTTGTACGTAGGACGCTACGTTTGATTAAGTTCAACGTTGATTGGCGAAAGTACATGTCAGCAAGGACCAGTGCTACTACGTCACCACTAAGGTCAAGGGGAAAGAAGCATGGCTGCGGTGTTGAGAGGGTCTCGGTACCTAGTTGGAGGCTGTTACAAACATGTCGGCTTTACATTTGGTGAGGAGAGTAGAGCTGGAATATTTTTGCGCAATGCTACATTTTCTGTAAATGTTGTCGGTTACCAGCTTTATTAATGGAAAACACGCATTTCTGGGTTGCGTTAAATACATAAGATTATTAGCCATGCCATAGTTTGCATTGGTTTGTCTTAACGTAGTAACCTATTTGACTGGGCTGTGTTGTCTCTGTTCTAAAATTTCTATTACAATGTAGTCATAATGGTCGACACAGTTATGTATATATATTTGATGAATAATGTCCTTACCTGCACCATTATATTTTCACGACCGTGCTAAATGTCATTACAGTTCTGATAACAATTGCATTGTAACATGTAAGTTTGTCCTATAATATCTCAAATTAAATTAGTGTATTTATTTTTAAGACTGATATGCTATCTGTTACGTTACGATATGATTTAATCCACCGTTAGCCTACGTAGGCTAAGTAAAGACTGGAAGGGCCTGCCGGTATGCTGCAGGCAGGCAAGATTTCATTTAACCACTTTTCACACAGGATTAGGCCTATTCTTTTATAAGTTTAAAGTTAAGTTTAAATATATACATGTAAAATCTTTGAAGTGCTGTTTTGCAGCACCTCTTGAGGCTTGGCGATTTGCTTTGCTCTGTTTTGTATCTTATAGTCTCCACAAGGTCCATGGCCTCAAAGACGCAAGTGGGGTTTGTTGGCCTTGGCAATATGGGGAACCCAATGGCAAAAAACCTACTGAAGCACGGATACCCAGTTATTGCAACAGATGTCTTTCCAGAGTCCTGTAAAGAGCTCCAAGAACTAGGAGCTCAGGTGGAAGAGAACAGCATTCTTTCTTCTGTCTACTTGATGGCATCTTCTGTTGTCACCTCATGAAGATTTTGGACCATTATGTTTTTTTATTTTTTTATATTAGATTCTGGATAGTCCTGCTGATGTTGCTGACAAGGCAGACCGCATTATCACCATGCTTCCATCTAGTCCCAATGTCATTGATGTGTACACAGGACCCAATGGGATTCTCAAGTAAACAATTATTTTCTGTTATCTGCACCGTTCCTGCGTGTATTCTTGCTGCCCGTCCTGCACTTGTTTACTTGTTTCCTGTCTTTTGAAATAACAAATGTGTGTTTTATGTGGCTCAACAGAAAGGTAAAGAAGGGCTCTCTACTCATTGACTCCAGCACCATTGACCCAGCCGTTTCAAAAGAAATGGCTTCTGCTGCAGAGAAGATGGGGGCAGTTTTTATGGATGCTCCAGTGTCAGGAGGTTAGTTCTTAAGTCTTGAGCTCAAAACCTGTTACCCATGTTGATCATTTAATTCCTTGGTGTTTTTGCATCCCTATGATTTCTGGAAATATTTGAGTGCTAAACTGCTAAACCATGCCATGAACTGCCCTCTTATCACATGTAGAGTAACACAACTGTAGTTATTTACAACTGCATCAATATATTAGAAAAATCTAAATTGTGTTTTCCGTTCTGTTAAAATATCCACTGCCTGTGTGTGTGGTGTGTTTATTTATTTATTTATTTTATTTTTTGGGGGGGTAGAGTCTAAGGTCAGCATGGGCATTCACAAATATTCCCTAGGTATTACGTGCATGTTCTCAGAAGGTCTTGCCACGCAACCCCACAGAACTTGAAGCACTTTCTTTGAATTGAAGTGGGTCCATTTTACGATCGGTCCCTAAAGATTAGTAATGATTTATATGCTTCCTTCCTGTTGTAGAGCACACAGATTAAGGCTGTCCACTGCATGTGGGTGGGTGTGGGGGGCTGGGGTTAGTTAGTCCGTCACCAAGAGACTGCACAAAATATTTGTATTTTATTTTATAAAATCTCTGCTGATCAGACGGAAATGAAAAGTGCCATGATTAGTCTGATCGTAAACATGCGAGCACATACAAGGGATCCAAGTGTACTGTTACTGAGTCATTGTGTTTCTTATTCTCATCTGACTTGAGTGAACATTCCTACGGAAACAAATACATGTTAAAATAATTACCCGCTTTGAACGTTACTCACTGGAGTGGTGTAGTCTAGAGCCCTAAATAGAAATGTGTATATTTTTAATGGACATTGGTATTGAGAATTCTAATCAGACTCCAGAAGATACATGTTATTCAATTTCCCAGACGATTGTGTAGCCAGCGTCTTAATTGCATGGGAAGACCGCACATCCCCGTCGCACACCCCCCTGAGCCAAAGCCCAGCTCACATCTGACCAACATGGTAAACAACAATGTCTCCTTTTTTTTTCTTTTTTAAAATGTTTTATTCTTCGTCATTTCGTTGTGGTCTCCCCACCTACAGTGCGTCAGCTAGGGGAGGTTTTGGCAGCTGCGTATTTGTAAGGAATGCTTTTAGTGGGGTATAGCGAGAAATCCGTTAGCCTTTTTCACAGCTCGGGCAACTCACGAAATACTGTAAAGGGCTTTTCACACAGGAAGCGGAACTCTCTAGTGTTCAATTCATTTTCAATGAGAAGCGGACAGGATTGGCGCCGAAGCAGGCGGGTTGGGAGGCAGAATGGCGGGCGGGCACAGTCCCGAAAACTTTGCCGCTTGAGTGCAAGACTCGAACACATACACACGCCCGCCTCTGAGATAAAATATATTTAACTGGTATGGAAGTGGTGCGGTGAGAGACACACATTCACCTTCTTGACTTGAATGTAACCTAGCAAGCAGCATACAGCCGAACCAACTGACAATACTATCTATCTATCTGTCTGTCTGTCTGTCTGTCTGTCTGTCTGTCTGTCTGTCTGATTAAAATGCACCAATGACACTATATCATATATTCTATATATATTTAGAGACTATTAATAAATATATATTTTGGTTCTGCATGGTTTTGTTTACTGTTATGTTCTCATGGTTACCTCAAAACGAGACGGATTGATTCCTGGGCAGTAGATTTGCCTTTCACATGAAAGTCGGGCAGGAGGGTGCGGGATCCCACTTCCCATGTGAACAGCCTGTTTAACACCTGGCTTGTCTGAACATCGGCTCTCTTTCAAAGGTGTGGGTGCTGCTAGTTCGGGGAAGTTGACCTTCATGGTTGGAGGAGCGGAGGAGGAGTTCACCGCCGTCAAGGAGCTGCTCAGTTCAATGGCCGCTAACGTGGTGTACTGCGGTCAGGTTGGCACTGGGCAGGTAAATCGTCTGACAAATTAATTCAACCCACGAGTGCCAAAAGCAGTCAGCCACTTGAGGCTGACTGCGAAAGGGAGTTAATCCCCCTATATTCAAATCTTAAAATGTCAAGACTTTACCCCAAAAATCAACATGTTTACAGGCAGGTTCAAAACATTTTTGACAACTGTATGGGTGAAATGTTTTTATTTTATTTTTTATAACTCTTCAGTTAAAAATATGTAAGCCAAACATTTAACTCTTTCATAATGGGTGGAGGAAGGTGGGGGTTGCAGGCAGAGTCAGGTACTACTTGTTGATTGACTGCCTGCATGCACCGATGGCAGTGACCAGTGCTTATCTGTGTCTGTTTTTGTCGCGTGGGAGTATTTTACCTGCATCAGTTATTGGCCAAATAGTTGTTTTAAGGTGCTTTCACACCTGCCTCATTTAGTTCGCTTGAATCGCACCAGAGTTCGTTTTCCCCCTTGGTGTGGTTTGTTTGGTCAGGTGTGAATGCAGCAATGGAACTCTGGTGCACACCAAAAGAAGACCAAACAAGCGTGCCGAGACCTGCTTGAAGAGCTGATCTTGGTGCGCTTCCAAACAAACTCTGCGGCGGTTTGTTTGTGGTGAAAAATGAAATTAATCTGTTCATTCATTCACTATTAATTTCATTCGGAAAATGCTGCCTACCTGCTGACTTGACAACACGCCGACATCAGATGCACGACCATTTATAAACCAATCAATGTAAGGCGTAGGTACATCAGGCTAAGTTCTAGTTTGCTTGCAGAACTGTGGTGTGAAACCAAACCAACTGGATCAAATGTATACAAAGTAACAAAAACCAACTGGATCAAATGTGTACAAAGTAACAAAAACATTAACTTTGGACCTCTGTCAGGACCCTAAAACACTGTTATTGTATTGACCCATGATTTCCTGACATTATTTTACATCGTATTGGCTGCTGTGCTATTCCAGGCCGCTAAGATCTGCAACAATATGCTGCTAGCTATCGGAATGATCGGAACCTCGGAGACCATGAACCTGGGAGTCAGGTGATTTCAGATGTTTGAGCATACCTTCACAGTAGCAGTGGCATAATCACCTATTACTGATCTGGTGGGGTCTGCTTTACTCTGACAGACTAGGGCTGGATCCTAAACTGTTGACCAAGATCCTGAACATGAGCTCTGGCCGCTGCTGGTCCAGTGATACCTACAACCCTGTACCTGGTGTTATGGAAGGAGTTCCCTCAGGGAATAACTACCAAGGAGGCTTCGGCAGCCAGCTGATGGCTAAGGTATTGTGTGTGTGTGTGTGTATACAGCATTGATATCGCCCAACAGTTCAGTATTACTTTACAGCTAAAAAGTCCAGTTACTTTTTAATGTCCATTGTGCCTTGTGGAAGAACCTCTTGTACACAATGGAGCATGCAGGGAAGAACTGCATGGATTTCACCTCCCTTGTACAGTATATCGACTGTGCAACACTGTCTATGACCTGTATTGTGGTGTTCTCACATGCTCAGAGTAGTCAAAACTTTAATAATGCTTAATCATGTCTATTTGACTGTTATTGCTATTGGAATTTTAAATGGATTCTGAATTATTTTTCCTCCAGCTTTTGATGAATGGGTGTTAAGATGGACCAAAGGAAAATACACACCAATGCAGCTTAATTTGTTCTTGTTTTAGCTGCTTACATCCTCCAATTGATGGTGTTTAAAATATGATAGATCGGCCAGGAAGCATAGCCTTGTATGCCATATGGCACAATACTCATTCTCAGTCTCATTGGCACATTTTAGTTGACAAACAGAATGTTATTAAATGTTTCCCATTGCATAGGGCAGGGCTATTCAACTCTGGTCCTGGAGGGCCACATTCTGCATGTTTTAGAGCTATCCCTGCTCCAACACACCTGATTCAAATGAACTGGTCTAAAAAGTCTAAAACATGCAGGGTGTGGCCCTCCAGGATTGGAGTTGAATAGCCCTGGCCTAGGGTGTTGCTATCAATGATGTATAGGAATTAAACTTAAACCTATACTTGTGTTTGCCATAGGTACCAAACTGATGCTGTATATTTGAAGTTATTCAATAATTATGGCTATGAAACTGTCTTCTAAAAAAAAGACATTAAGTTGTGTTATCTTAGTGTTTTGGATGTCAATAACAGGTTTATTTGGCTCTTGGCTGACTGTTTACCTGCTTCCATCACCCACCTCAGGACTTGGGTCTGGCGCAGAACACGGCCACCAACACAAAAACTCCCATCCCGCTGGGCTCGTTGGCCCACCAGATCTATCGCATGATGTGTGCGCGCGGCTACGCCGGCAAGGATTTCTCCTCCGTGTTTCAGTTCCTGCGCGAGGAGGAGGGCCAGTAACCCCTCCATCCCGTCCACAGCCTTACAAGGCCTGGCTATACACAACACAGGATTACTGACGTAGTCAAGGAGCTGTTTGCCCCCCAAAGGACTCCCCCCCCCCCTCCCCAACCCCCCCTCCTCCCCCTCCCTCCCATTCACAAGCGACTGAT
>JAODLL010006108.1:0-10173 GCA_026546735.1 Forbesichthys agassizii
AACCAGTGTGTAACCAGTGCAGGGTCAGTGTGTAACCAGTGTGTAACCAGTGTGTAACCAGTGCAGGGTCAGTGTGTTACCAGTGTGTGTGGCGGTGGTGAGTCTGCTTGTAAGTCTGCTTGTCCCGGTGCAGACTGTGGCCCTGTGAAGCAGCTGCCATGCACGTCCATGAGGCTGTCGCCCCCACTACCTCCCAAGAAGCTGCTCATGTGTGTGCCTGTAGGGGGCAGCATGGAGCCCCTAGCCGTGGCCTTCCACAAGTGTTCCCCGCTGGGCGGCCACTCCCTGCACTACGGGAGCCTGCCGGCTCCACTGCACCCCTCCAGCCGCATCATAGAGGAGCTCAACAAGACCCTGGCCCTCACCATGCACAGGTTTGAGAGGTGAGGGAGACACACACACACACACACACACACAGTCATTACCTAGCCAGTGTAGTTAGTGGGTGATTGTTTTTAAATGTGCTCTTCTGTTTATTTCCATAACATGAGTGTTAGAGTTGCATGATACTGAATACGTATATACGTATGCATTTCTAACACGTATTACATCAAGACATAGTGCTTCAAGGGTATGAAAACGCTTGTCAACACACGCCACATCTAGGACGGACAAAGACATGCGTCAGTCCTGCTGAAGGAAAAGCAGCTTAAAGAAGTCTCATTGGCTGCCTGTAGCCACCAGCAGACGGCCACAGGTTAATGATAGCCATGTTATGACTTGACTGCCCCAGCTCCATGATGCACGCTGTTCCCACGGTGATGATGGAGTGCGACAACAACAAAGAGAACCTTCCCAGTGAGGCGGACTATCAAGAGCTGACCGGGATGTACAGGGATGACGACGACGACGTTGATGAAGATGACGATGATGACGACGATGAAGATTACGATGATGAAGATGATGACGAGGAAGATGACGACACACTGTTTACAAGTATATGTTGCTGTAGCTCTGTTTTGTCTTCTAATATTGCTATGTCTTCTGTGATGCCCAGCACTGCCAACATGTCAAACCTGACAATGATTGGTTAGTGGGAGTCTGCTTGTAGTGATGTCAATATGCAACAGCATGGCTCAACTGGTGTCAGCATCAAGGAGCAGACACGTGGGCTTGTGCCGTGTGTGTGTGTGTGTGTGTGTGTGTGGGGGGGTGGGGGGGGGCTAACCTGTTGAAAAGCACTCATCATGGTCAATAATGAGTGTGAATTATTGACCACAGGACCTGTATAATTAAGTATTTATACAGGCCTCTGGTTTATAACAGAGAAACGGGCATGTGCATGGTGATCATGCACATGCCCAGATCTCTGACTTTAGGTTAGTGTGTACAGCGACATGATGACACGTCCACACAGTACCCTTTAAACGGTTCATGTCCAGGTGAACAAGTGTATATGCCACGCAGATAAGTGGTCTGGTTCATAATGGGCTGTTGCTGAACAATGTCCACTTCTTCTGCAGTTTTCTGCTTAATTGGCACTGTCCATTGCCTTTAAATGAGTTGTTTGGTGGATGCAGGTACACTAGCCTTGAAGGTGCTGAGAAAGGACTCCCTGGCAATCAAACTAAGTAACCGTCCATCCAAGAGGGAGCTGGAGGAGAAGAACATCCTGCCCCTGCAGTCTGACCAGGAGAGGCTGGAGTCACGGCAACAGATTGGCACCAAGCTGACCCGGTGAGACAAGCACTGTCCATACACACACACACACTGTCACATACCCGTACAGGATGTGGGCAACAGGCGAGGTGAGATCAGTGTTGGCTTTCATTTTAGTGTCCTAGCAAAGCAAACATATGTGAATGGCTCTTAGGACATAAATGTTATGAAGCTTCCTACACTTTTAAATCATGTGATCCATTTTTAAACAACAAAAAAACCAAACATGGTTATAATGACATTTTTCTAGTTTCTGTTAAATAATCTATATTGTAGGCTATGACAATCTCTTCTTCTAAGTTTTGTATAATATATTTGAATCTGCATTTTAACACAAATTAATATAATAATTAGCTAATAAATAATAAATAAAGCACTGAAAGGTAACACATAGTTGATCAAATAGATGTTGTTTTCCAGGCGGTTGAGTCAGCGGCCGACAGCAGAGGAGCTAGAACAGAGGAACATTCTAAAACGTGAGTCACTAATACCACAAATAACACAATACAAATGGCATGCTCTTAAAAGTCTTATTTATTTTTTGTTTTGTCAGCACGCAACGAACTGGAAGAGCAACAGGAAAAGAGAGAGATCAAAAGGCACCTGTCAAGAAAGGTAGGATATTAGTCGGCCGGTCGGATGTCTCTTTGAAACACACCGTAGGTTGGTACTAAACCATCCAGCTGCAAATCCGTATTTGGTTACCATAGGGATCTGTCTGTCCCCTCCTCAGATGGCTGCCTGCTAGAATTATGATCACATTACCACTGCCAGTTTTGCACATGATTTTTCATCAGTACACACACACACGATGACAATATGACAGTATGAATGAGATTATATTACCCCCGCTATCGCTGCTGTGTAGAGAAGAGGACAGCAGTACCATTTGTGTCAGCTCTCCCAGGTTGTTTACAAGCCAGCTCAGAAACATGTCACCCACAATCAGTTCCGTGTAGGATCTGGAATGTGATTTTTCTCTGCCTTTTACTTCCTGCCCCAAGCTCAGCCAGCGGCCCACAGTGGAAGAGCTGCGAGAGGCAAAGATTCTGATCCGCTTCAGTGACTATGTGGAGGTAGCAGAGGCTCAGGACTATGACAGAAGGGCAGACAAGCCGTGGACTCGCCTAACAGCGGCTGATAAGGTTAACCAACAGCCACATACACTTTTAAATGTCCTTAAAAGCAGAAAATCAGAGCATGCGTTGTATTATTTCTAAATGTACAGTATCTGTGTGGGTTGGTGTTTAGGCGGCTATAAGGAAGGAGCTGAATGAGTTTAAAAGCACAGAGATGGAAGTGCACGAGTCTAGTCGTCACTTAACCAGGTAATTACACACTTATCCTATTTTTTTATTCTTTATGTAGCCTGAGGTGTGCCATATGGGTTTTACTATATGCAATTGTCTATGTGGAGATGCTTGGGGCTGCCTCTGAATATTTAAACATTTCACGAGTACCTGCGCTCTAAAGTGTATTTGTTTTTACTGCAAACTAAATAATAGGACTGAACTATGATGAGACAGTCTGGTGGTGACAGAATTGCCATTTTTATAAAAATTGCTGTTATTGGTTAGAAATATCTCTACACATCATGTTAAAATGTAGGGATAGGACGATATATATTATCGTTTATCGCGATAAAAATACAGACAATAATCCTATCGCCGTGAATGTCCATTGTCGTTATAATCATAAATAGACATAAGTGACTTGACAAAAGCTGTCTAGCTCACTTGTTATTTCCAGTCAATCACCACTATGGCTGAAGGCTCGGCTTGCCCATTGTGTCCCCAATGAGAGGCTGTGTGAATCCAATTGGTTGAAATACTGGTTTCAAAATTAAATTAATCACACACAAAAGATAAGCATGTGTGTCATGATCCAATAGAAATGTTTGTTTTTTAAGAAAGTGATTCCAGTATGTTTTAGTGCCATTTTAAAATAATTGTGATAATATAGTTTATCGCAATTATTTTGGCCAGGATAATCGTGATATACATTTTTCATATCGTTCCATGCCTATTAAAAAGTCGCCCAAGGTCCATGCTGGCTTTGGGCCATTATTTTGGTGTACTTGTGCATCATCAAAATCCCCTCTCTACTCCTCGACAACATTTGAACATTTGCAATGGGTGGTAGTCAGGCTCAGAGCTGGGGTGCAGCTACACTTCAACTGTCTTCTGTCTTACAGGTTTCATCGTCCATAGATTTACTAAGTCCTACATATTTTTTGTTGATCTACAAAAGCCTTTGAGGGCTGGACTGTTACCTGCTGTTTGTTTCCTATTTCGGCTCCAGCGTGATAGCTCTTCAGCAAGTGTTGATGGGAATCCAGTCTTTCCGATGTGCTTGTGCCATGAGAAGAATGGGACTACATTATTTCAGAGGCTGGTTTCTTTGTTCTAAGGACATTTCAAAGACTTCCAACAGCCTTTATTGTACCTTCCTTATTGAAAAAGAGGTGATATGTTTACTTGGCTGCGCACAAAGCAGGGCTTCTGGAATTAGTGCCAATGGAGAGGATGGGAGTTAAGGATGGGGCATTCTTTAAACAGGTTCTTCTTGCCTTTTGCCATGTGTTCACTTTCCCATCTGCTTTCTGACTATGGTCATATTCAAACAGTCATTCCATAGATTATACACACACACACACAGTGTCTGGAGTTGCCCTCTACTCCTTTTACTACAGCGGTCATACCTGTAGGGTGACACTACCATCAACTACCATCATCAAGCTCGCAAAACAAAACTGCACTTTCATAGACCACTGTATTTCAAACAATAAGCTGGGCATTCAAACGGTGTACCTTTTTTTTTTTTTAAATATATGTACCACGTATATAATTGTACAATGTACTGTAAATCTTTACAGAAGTTTGTGCAGTTAATGGCAGCTTTACCCCGAGCCAAATAGTCAAAATAATTCAAATAGAGAATCACAGCCCAAGATGATCAGTGCAAAGCCTATCAGAATCTTGCTACCCATACAGTGCTTAACCTAGCAATAATGTCATTTTCCATTGTGTTCACAGACTGCAGTCAAAAGCTCAAACACATTGGATATTTCTGATAGTTTAGCTACCTGTTCAAAACCAAAGCAACATGAAATGGCGTGGAGGTTGCCATCTTGAGTGCATCCCAGAAAGTTCTGCAACTGTCACTGTGCCTAAAGTTTTGTTTACAGGGTTTAAACAATTGCCAATTTTGCATTTATACAGTATATACAGTATGGTGACAGGGCAATTTTGCCCCACTATGCAGAGCAAGAAAGTACGTGGTTTTTTTTTTAGGACAAACATTTTAATCTTGCTTCTAATCCTTCATATCTAACTGATCAACTGACAATTTTGACTATGTTAATGAAGAACGGGTTGACCTGTTGTGTGTGGATGTGTCTGTACAGGGCAGGGGTCAGTAATGTTTACTGTCACTTGTTTTCAAATGTTTTGACAGAAAATGTCTAATTATAACTAAGATATGTATATAAAGGAGCAAAATTATACTTTAAAATTAGTTTTTGTAAAGTGGAAACTGCATGTGATTATTTATTGTGAGTCTTATATGATGTATGCAGTTTCTTAAAGAAGGAAACGTATTAAAAACAAATCCAAATAGCATTCATGTCTGCTTTTCCAGTGGCATCTTCATTAGAGGATGCTGTCCTCATCTTTTGTTGGTAGAACTAATTGTCTTGTAAACATGCTTGCACTGACTGACTCAAAGGGCCATGCCAGCTCCAAAGCATGTCAGTGTCTACATGCACACATGTAGAAAGTGCATCACAGGAAACAGTCAATTCAATCCAGGGCTATACAGAATGCATTGGTGTGCCACAATATTTGCGCCACAGGTCAATGGCTTTCGTCACAATGGCATCTGTGTTTTCTTGTGGCATCTGGATGGGGAAAGAGGTAGAATGTGAATATTCAAGAGCTGCTTCTGAATAATCTGTTTTACTTTCTCTTTTCCTAACTGATAAGTTCTCCTTTAGCATAGGGTACACTGGCTCATCTGTGACTAAAAGAAAACATAATGCCGTCCCACAATTGCTTGCAATGCAACTTTCGGCCACTGACAAAAACAATTGATCATGTTGATCATGCATGAAAATAATAATTAGAATCTAACAATTATATTATGTGATTCACATCGATATATAACCTATGAGTGACAGCAGGCCAGGGTGAGCAACTTCTCTCTGAACGTAGTAGGGAACATTGTAGTTTCACCGTGGCAGATAATAAGTCAATAACATCCACCGCCACATAACTATGTAGCCTATTGTATGTGCAGTCTGATTCTCTGGTCACCACGGTTTTCCCAAGTACTTTCCCATTTCTCCTTCACATCTTTGACCTCATGACGTTTTCACTTAAGGTCAAGGGAAAGTGCCAAGGATACAGGACGTCATTTCTTTGACTTTTCGGTGCAGCCAAGGAGCCACGCTGGGGAGGCACCTAGTGAGGGGAATGCACCATGCAGTGCGGTCATACTCACGTTTAAGAAAAAGTTGGCCACGCCCTCTGACCGGCTGATTCCCAATAGGATGATCTTGTAGCTGAGCAGAATCTCCAAAGCAACAAACACCAGGATCTTACAAGAGCCGCTGATAACCTTGTCCCACACCCTGAGAAATGTTCAAAGGAAACATCTAAATTCAATATTGAACACGTGGTCATACAAAAATACAACCAAGTACTATAACCTTTCTGGAGAAAATGTATTGTCCATAATGTACAATAAACCCTATGTATCCAATTATGTAAGAGGTAAAGTCACGTGACGTCAGTTTTAAATTGCTAATTTTGGCCATATCACAATATGGCCTGATACTTAAAGATGTTCATACAACAAAAACATTCACATTAACAAAGGTCTACTGGTCAAACATGCGTTTCCACACTGCTTCATATCCCATTACCTCTGCAGGCTGGACTCAGGCAAACAGCCAGCAAAGCACCGTCTGAACCACAGTCTATAGGGCAGATCTTCCAGGGCTCCTGTGCTCTTCAGGTGGCTCAGAATACGAGGGTCCTCCTGGCTCAAATAGTGCTCCAGACTCTTGGGCTGCAGCCAGTCACATGGAGGGATTACAATCTAAAGTAGCCCCACTAAAAGTACACACGCTACATTCATTTTTCAAGTTTCTAGTTATTTAACATTCAATAACTAATAACACAGAAGGGATTGCACATTCATGTTTTTCAAACAGTATATCATATTGCTTATGCCACAAGAACAACCTTGAGCTAGTTAATACTTACCAAGTGCGGTATTGAGTCTCCAAACTTTGTGTTAAACTGATTGACAAAGCACTTAGTCAGCCAGTAGTTATCGACAGGATCATCTACAATCTCTTCCATGGCCTTGCTGACTGCGAGGAAGTCCTCATCACATTCATCCTGAAAAGACCCCATACACAATTTGTCTTTTTACAGTCATCCTGTTCCTTTCCATTTGCATTCATATTTTACTGAATTTAACTACCACAGCCTGTGGCATGGGAAGGACCATAAAGATCAGCCATGAACTGAATTAGTTGACGAGATCAGGATGGCATGCTCCCATATGCATTCTTTTTCTGGCTTTTGGGTTACAAACTTTAGGATTTATAGTATATCCCTATGCTCCATGTTGAAGTGTTCAGTCGACTCCATTTATTAGGGTTATTATTTGTCGTTTGCATTCTGTGAAATCAATCATATGTCTGGTAATCACGGAGGATTACAAACATTTTCTAAACCCATACCAACCAGGATATAATTTGTTAATCAACATGTGAGAAGACAAGTGTGAGCTTATTTTGTAAAAAACTAATAGTTTCAGATTACATTTTTTCTTAAATATATATATATATATATTAGCTGTGGAGAAACTGATACAGTGTAATTTGGGGTTTTTATACAGTTAATTGAAAATGTGCTTAAAAAGTGGTGGGAAATAATTGTACTTTTTCAAATCTAACCACACAACTTGTGAAAATAGCACTAAAATAAATAAATGAAAACCCCTAGTTTTTAAAAAGTAAGCATCGTTTAGATCAAGTTATTTAATCCTCCACAATCCTGGAACGCTTTCCTTCAATGCAATATTCACTTTAAGAGATGGCAATATGACAATTACACTCTTCTCCTTACTGGCGGTGAGATCTCTGAGCACCGCTGCAGCACTTGGTTCTCCAGCTGGAACATGCGTAGGGACACAAGGGTGCTAGGTGTGCTTGGGCTGACAAACCTCATCACTTCCAGTGCTGACAAAATATCATGGTACTGCTCCTTCCTGTAGCCTGCCACCAAGGTGTGAGAATCACTGTGGGGTGGCAGAATGCCTACAGACACAGGACTTTCGTCAGCCTTGGTTTGCACAGAGAATGGGATAATTTGGTGCAATATATGCGGTATACAGGAAAAGCCTTGTCACTCACTGACATTATGAGCATATTGTAATCAATATGTTTAGCAACATAATATAGTGTAATGCAGCTACATATATACCCTAGGCTATATGGCCTGGTAAGAGGACAAACTGGTAAATGATGGGTTTCAGCGACATTCACTACAGCCTTGAGCTCTAATAAGACAAATATTTGCAGTAGAATGGCTTTAGTGTGCCTTACCCAGCAGCACCTTCCACACATGGATCCTGTACATTGAAGGCAGGGGAAATCTCTGACTGAAAGTGCTCAGTTTCTCTACATCTATCAGTAAAGAAAGAAAGTATGCATACTACGTAGTGACAGCTTCATGTAAGACAGATATTACATCATGTGTATTAGCAAACACAATCTGATAATGTACAGTAGCCCATGTACCCAGGGGGTTGTCTTTAAGCAATATCTCCAGTGATTTCTTTTCTTCCACACCGCGGAAGCCCATCTTCTCATAATAGGCTGAGCGGAAGTTTCTTTGTGGGTCATCAGCCATGCCTTAACATCACATTGAAAGTAACACATCACAAACAGTCACTTTTTAATGTAGGTTAACATGTTTAATACAACTTCAAAATATATTGTGTTTGAATGGCGGCCGTCAACCTATTTTACTGAAAGCTGAACTCATAGGCTTACCTTTGCACTGGTGGATATGATAGCAGGTTGTCCGCTTGCTGGTGTCCAGGCTTTCTGTTTGTCCAGGCTTTCTTTTGACTCAGATAGTAATGTGCCAGTACTGAGTACCTACGGTACTGGACGCAGTTCCTGCAGACGCTATGCCTAGCCTAATACGAATGCATCTTAATACTACTACTGCAGCTTTGCTGACTTCACTTTTCTAACTGGACATCAATGCGCACCACTAATTTTTATTCAATGTTAACAATACTTTAATCGATAATTACGTCAAAGCGACAATAAATAAACGTGAAAATCATAATATATCTCAGTAACATGTAAATTAAGCCGGATACGCTTCGAACACCTAACTTCCCGTACAGAACCATAGAATACTTTCAGAATAAAGGCTAATTCGTAAAACCATGAGTAAACCCCATATAGTTTTGATAAAACTATAGACCGTTCATAATAACAGAGACTGTTCAACTACATCCACGATAGCCTGGTTCTGCTAGACTACAGCTCCACTTCTTTTCGCAGCTGTTTGCAGAAACACAGTTGTTCGCATAGAGAGCCGAAGTCACTTTCGCGTCATGGAACCTTAGTTTGAAAAAATAAATGTATGGTAGTCAACGGCGAGAACAAATTAAATTTTATATCCCGTTTGACACGAAGCACAGCAGCACACATAAGATGTTTGACTATTTAAAAGAAAATAATTCGAGTCAAGAAAGTATCAGTTTGTCGTGCATTTGTTGAAGTTTACGTATATATATGTATACAATATCATTTGTCTTGTTTTTTAACTACCTTTGTGATTTATGCCTGTATTTTTAGTTTTAATTTAATTTCCATCCACCACCCCTAATAAAATGGTTAGAAATGTTTCTCCAGCGTGATCACCTATGAGATTGAGTTTGTGCATTTGCACGGTGAAAATATAGGCTAGTAGCCTATTACTATCTGAACATTTTTTCCGTCTCTAACAATATGTTACCAGATCTCGCAAGTGTTAGGTCGGACCCAGGTCGCAAACAAATAGTACATTTTCTCCTGATTTGTGTCTTAACATGCTATTTTTGTACAAGCGATAAAGATATGTGGCTTGTGATTTTTTCCCCCAGTTTTAACTCTATTACTATGGGACAAAATAATATATGTTCACAGTCAGACACTGACCTGCCGCTGGAGCGTGGCAGCGGCAAAAGGTTACACAAAACCAAGCATCTCTTTTATTAACAGTCTCTACAGCATAGAGACAGACATTGTTTGAAATTTGGCTTTAATGGACCATTACATAATGTTTTGTTCTAGGGAAGGTGATATACATTTTCAACAATAGAAATCACAACCATTATAGATTGCCACCATTACAGTAGGATACTTGAATGGTATATATATATATATATATATATATATATATATATATATATATATATATGGTATATATATATATAAAA
>JAODLL010006109.1:0-10173 GCA_026546735.1 Forbesichthys agassizii
CCTGAAAGTCCCCAAATAACGTCCCCCGAACCTTTAAAGAACTCCACACCGTGACCGTCGGGGAACGTTCTGGGAACATCGCAAGACAACGTCATTTACACCAGCGGGGACGTTCTTAGAACGTTCTGGGAACTTATTTTTTCTAGCTGGGTATAACTCCGACTATTTAAGCCTAATGTCTGGAAGTTATTCACCATTAAAGGCCCGACCCTTGGAGCTCCAAAATAAACTATAACTCCGATTATTTAAGCCTAATGTCTGGAATTTATTCACCATTAAAGGCCCGACTTCTGGATCTACAAAGTGAACTATAACTCCGACTGTTTTGGCCTAATGTCGGTAAGTTATGCACAATTAAAAGCCCGACTTCTGGATCTACAAAGTGAACTATAACTCCGACTATTTAAACCTAATGTCGGAAAGTTATGCACCATTAAAAGCCCGACTTCTGGAACTTTAAAATGAATTATAACTCACACTATATCGGCTTAATGTCGGGAAGTTATGAGCTATTAAAAGTCCGACTTCTGGAGCTCCAAAGTGAACTAAAACTCCGACAATTTCAGCCTAATGTCGGGAAGTAATGAGCCATTAAAAGCCCGACTTCTGGAGCTCTAAAGTGAACTAAAACTATGATACTTTTGGATTAATGTTGGGAAGTTATGCCCACTTTGGAGCTTCAGAGGTCGGGTTTTTAATAGCGCATAACTTTTCGATATTTGGCCGAAATTGTCGGGTTTTTAGTTTACTTTGGAGCTCCAGAAGTTGGCATTTCATGGCGCAAACCCTCTTGACATTTTTCTTAAATTGTCGGATTATTAGCCCACTTTGGAGTTTCAGAAGTCTGGCTTTTCATAGCGCAAAACCTCTTGACATTAGGCCGAAATTGTCGGGGTTATATATTACTTTCAGCTCCAGAAGTTGGGCTTTTAATGGCGCGAAACCTTTCAAAATTAGGCCGAAATTGTCAACGTTTTAGCCCACGTTGGAGCTCCAGAAGTCGGGCTTTTGATGGCGCAAACCCTCCTGACATTAGGCCGAAATTGTCGGGGTTTTAGTTTACTTTGGAGCTCTAGAAGTTGGCTTTTCATGGCGCAAAACCTCCCTATATTAGTCTGAAATTTTCGGAGTTTTATTTTACTTTGGAGTTTCAGAAGTTTGTCTTTTCATGGCGCAAAACCTCCAGACATTAGTCTGAAATTGTTTGGGTTTTATTTTACTATGGAGCTCCAGAAGTCAGGCTTTTCATGTTGCTAAACCTCTTGACATTTTTTTTTAAATTGTCGGAATATTAGCCCACTTTGGAGTTCTAGAAGTCTGGCTTTTAATGGCGCAAAACTTCCTGACACTAGGCCGAAATTCTCGAAGTTTTAGCCCACTTTGTAGCTCCAGAAGTCAAGCTTTTTATTGTGCAAAACCTCTCAAAATTAGGCCGAAATTTTCGGGGTTTTAGTTCACTTTGGAGCTCCAGAAGTTGGCTTTTCAGGGCGCAAAACCTCTTGACATTAGGCTGAAATTGTCGGGGTTTTATTTCACTTTGGAACGCCAGAAGTCGGGCTTTTTATGGCGTAAATCCTACCAAATATAAGCCGAAATTGTCAGGTTTTAGTTCACTTTGGAGCTCCAGAAGTCTGGCTTTTCATGGCGCCCAGTAAGCTTTTCCATGTAATCTGGCTGCAAAGTGTTAAACAATGTATTAATGACTTCCAAATCATTCTGCTAGCATAAAATGATGCATAGAATGTGTACAACATATAATTTAGTCAACTGAATAAAGTTACAGCTTTTTAAAGTGGGGACAGTTTCAGGCATTATTAATGTTTTTGAAAATTGTCCCCCTTTGTAAACTGGCTGCAAAATGTTAAACAATGTATTAATGACTACCAAATCATTCTGCTAGCATAAACTGTTGCATAGAATGTGTACAACATATAATAAAAATCAACTGTTCAAAGATACAGCTTTTGAAAAGGTAGACAGTTTTAGGCATTATCAATGTTGGTAAAAATTATCCCCCTATATAAACTTGCTGCAAAATGCTTAACAATGTATTAATGACTCCCAAATTATTCTGCTTACATAAACTGATGCCTTGAATGTGTACAACATATAATTGAAATCAACTGAATAAAGATGCAGCTTTTGAAAGGGGGAAAATTTAAGGCAAATTTAATGTTGCTGAAAATTGTCCCCCTATTTATTAATTACTTCAAAATCATTCTGCTAATATAAACTGATGACTAGAATGTGTACAACATATAATTATTATCAACTGATCAAAGATACAGCATTTGAAGGGGGGAAAGTTTCAGGCAATATCAATGTTGCCGAAAATGGTCCCATTTACATTCACATTTACGGCATTTGGCAGACGCTTTTATCCAAAGCGACTGACATGTAGTACATTTGTCAGTAGTTGGACAGGTCGTATACCAGCAATTATAAGCAAACAATATTTGAAATAGAACAAATGCAGCATAATGTCATATTACCACATAGTCAAACATAAAGTGCAATAGGTAATGGCAGTATATATACCTATATATATATTTTTTTTTTTTTCATGAATAGCGAGATAAGAGCATGAGAAGTAAGTCCATGACTTCATTAGGAGTGATAATTCCTTCATTAGTGGCAAGGTCGCTTGTCAAGGTACCAAGGTGGATGGTGAAGAGATGTGTCTTGAGTCTCTTTCGGAAGATGGGTAAGGTTTCCGCAGTTTTGACTGTTGCTGAAAGCTTATTCCACCCCTGTGGTACCAAGACGGTCCCCCTATGTAAACTGGCTGCAAAGAAGTAAACACTGTATTAATGACTTTCAAATCATTCTGCTAGCATAAACTGATGCCTAGAATGTGTACAACATATAATTGAAATACAGCTTTTGAAAGGGTTGACAGTTTCAGGCAATATTAATGTTGCCGAAAATTGTCCCCATATGTAAATTCGGGGACTATGATGGTTCTATCAATACATACTATATGTAATTTTATATATATTTTTTAATGTGAATGTGTACAAAAAAGTACATACTATTTGAAGTACACAACATAAACATGGGGAATAATAGATTAAGCACATTAATCATAGTGCCACTGGACCTGTAGTCTTGTAGACTGCACATTTGCTCTTTGACTAAACATTTGCCATATACAATGTATTATGTAGTGTGCACGCTAGTATGTGTAAATGGATGCATGTTCTTGTCATCATATACTTAAATATTGTCCTTAAATTTACAGTAATATATAGGGTTATTCAGCATTTTCCCTACAATAGCATAGGCTTTCTACCAGGCCAATAAAAGGCCACGATTGTCTGCAACATTTTTATGAAATCTGATGTTTTTCAGGCCCAGAAATTCTAGACTAAAAGCTTAAAGTTGTCCTACCAATGTTCAAATTAAACCTACGCCCTTGATTATTTTCTATTAAACTCTGGAAAGAATCTCTGTCACCCGAGTTCTTAAGGTGGCTTTAGTGTTTTGTCCAGGAATTCTCTGTTCCTCTGCCCACAAAGAGGTAATTGTAGTCAGTGGGGGTTTTTTTTCTGGCAGAGTGGGGTTTCATTTCACATTGTGCTTAGAGGAACTCTATACAAACAAACAACACAGAGTTAAACCTACACTTAAAGTAACATTTCTGATAACGAAACTGACATTTCACAGTGCTAAAACCATTAGATCAGATGTCATGTAGTTTGATATGGTGTTATTAGTGATTACATGGTAACCATTAGTGTTGTCAGGTGTCTCAATCAAATCTTTAGAACAGCATATGCTAATAATATGCTACCCATAATATTTTCTTAGATTTTATACATTTACATTGCATATCTGTGTAATTAAACATTAATTATGCATAAATAGGCTAGGGTTATTCAATGTGTGTCCTTTTTTCTATAGTATTTATCAGTTTATTTTTAGCCTCTACAGATATGTTTTTATTTCTTTCTTTCAATTAAGTCAGTTATGTTGAAAGTAAATTGGTAATAAAAAAAATATTTCTGTAGCTAATCATTTAAATAAAACTATCTCTATCTCTAATATTTAAATATAACTATGTCTATTTAATATTTAGGGGGCTGATGGGACAGGCATGGTAGCATATATGGTTATACAATATTGTCATGTTCCTGCTTACATGTGATTCAGTGATTTAATCTGAACAGCGAAATACTTTGTACCATCTAAACCGAAATGTACAACCCAGACTATGTTATCATCATTCCATCCAACAGGTACGTCTATAGATTTGTTAAGCACTACACTGTTTTTCATTACAGATTAAGATATTATTCCATCTGTTACTCGAGATGAGGGTATGGCTGTATTAATGACTACCAATTCATTCTGCTAGCATAAACTGTTGCATAGAATGTGTACAACATATAATAAAAATCAACTGATCAAAGATACAGCTTTTGAAAAGGTAGACAGTTTCAGGCAATATCAATGTTGGTATAAATTGTCCCCCTATATAAACTTGCTGCAAAATGTTAAACAATGTATTAATGACTCCCAAATTATTCTGCTTACATAAACTGATGCCTTGAATGTGTACAACATATAATTGAAATCAACTGAATAAAGATGCAGCTTTTGAAAGGGGGAAAATTTCAGGCAAATTTAATGTTGCTGAAAATTGTCCCCCTATGTTTTAATTACTTCAAAATCATTCTGCAAATATAAACTGATGACTAGAATGTACAACGTATAATTATTATCAACTGATCAAAGATACAGCATTTGAATGGGGGAAAGTTTCAGGCAATATCAATGTTGCCGATAATTGTCCCATTAACATTTACATTTACGGCATTTGGCAGACGCTTTCATCCAAAGCGACTGACATGTAGTACATTTGTCAGTAGTTGGACAGGTCGTATACCAGCAATTATAAGCAAACAATATTTGAAATAGAACAAATGCAGCATAATGTCATATTACCACATAGTCAAACATAAAGTGCAATAGGTAATGGCAGTATATATACCTATATATATATTTTTTTTTTTCATAAATAGTGAGATAAGAGCATGAGAAGTAAGTCCAGGACTTCATTAGGAGTGATAAGAAGTGGCGAGGTCGCTTGTCAAGGTACCAAGGTGTATGGTGAATAGATGTGTCTTGAGTCTCTTTCGGAAGATGGGTAGGGTTTCTGCAGTTCTGACTGTTGCTGAAAGCAGAGTGGGGTTTGATTGCACATCGTGCTTAGAGGAACTCTATACAAACATACAACACAGAGTTCAACCTACACTTAAAGTAACATTTCTGATAACGAAACTGAAGTGCTAAAACCATTAGATCAGATGTCATGTAGTTTGATATGGTGTTATTAGTGATTACATGGTAACCAATAGTGTTGTCAGTTGTCTCAATCAAATCTTTAGAACAGCAAATGATAATAATATGCTACCCATAACATTTTCTTAGATTTTATACATTTAAATTGGATATCTGTGTAATTAAACATTAATTATGCATAAATAGGCTAGGGTTATTCAATGTCTGTCCTTTTATATATAGTATTTATCAGTTTATTTTTAGCCTCTACAGATATGTTTTTATTTATTTCTTTCAATGAAGTCAGTTATGTTGAAAGTAAATTCGTAATAAAAAAAAAAAATTCTGTAGCTAATCATTTAAATAAAACTATCTTTATCTCTAATATTTAAATATAACTATGTATATTTCATATTTAGAGGGCTGATGGGACAGGCATGGTAGCATATATGGTTATACAATATTGTCATGTTCCTGCTTACATGCGATTCAGTGATTCAATCTGAACAGCGACATACTTTGTACCATCTAAGAACCGAAATGTACAACCCAGACTATGTTATCATCATTCCATCCAACAGGTATGTCTATAGATTTGTTAAGCACTACACTGTTTTGCATTACAGATTAAGATATTATTCTGTCTCTATCTGTTACTCGAGACGAGGGTATGGCTGCTCTCTGGACCCACCCAGCAACAGGTGCTAGGCTCCGCCTCTCCACCTGGGCTGGTTGGTAGGAACGCTTCCCCTTATCACTACAGTGCTCACAGCAGTGAGAACTCATCCCTTCACCTGCAGTGGCACAGGAGACCAAGACACCAGCATGTGAGTGGATATTTTACATGCTTAATATGAAGCAATAAGTGAGAGCAACTCGTTTTTAGTCATATTTCAGCCAGAAGTGAAATTGATAGCAGCCAGTTGTGATGATGTTCAAACTAAATAGTTTCATTATTAAAGTCTTTGGTGTAACAATACATCCCTTTTACACAATACATTTAAGAGTATGTACATGTCATAATACATTAACATGTTCATGTAAAGCATTTTCCTGTTATATTGTGCATTAGTAAACATTATTACTGTTTTGAGATACTTAAAAAACCCTAGATTACAACACAATGCTATACAAGAGTGCCTAGCCAAAACACTTAATTTAAAACAATAACCTGTTATTAAAGTGAAACATTATTTCATAACGTCAGTTATACATTTTTTTTTTTTAGCCAATCACAACACATTGTGCACTGCAGTAAAACAATATAACACAATGTGTTATATTGGGCTCCTGCAAGAGCATCAACTACACTTTAATCAAAGAGTACAACCCATGTCTACCTAATATAGCTGATCCCTTAGCAATAAGCCTGTTCTTCCTGATGTGAATGTCAAGATGGCCGCTGCCAGTTTCCAGCCCGTAGGGCTGGAGCTGGGTCCCAGGCAGAGGAGACAACACGGCCCGTTGCTAAGTGCTGCCTCCCGGGATGAAGGTGGGGGGGAGGGGGGGGGGGGGAGGGGGTTAATTGCCGAACAAACACATTGGAAATGTTCTTGTAAGCCAATCAGTACAAACAGGGACTATTTATCAGATAATTGCTTAAGTGGCAACAAAAGATTCATGGTAATGTCTTTATAAGGCATCACAGAAGACTCATGGTAATGTCTTCATAAGTCATCATCAAAAATTAGATGATTGCTCAAACTAATAATTTAGATAATATGCTCCCCTCAATGGAGATAGTTAATGTCTCTCTCAATTGTGTAACAAGGCAACAACATGCCCCGATGCAGAGCATGAAAGCTTAACAATAATAACCTATTTTGAAGCAAGGCTTCTAAATGTAACCCAATATAAACAACATCTGCGAAATGCGCTAGCCTACTGATACCAAATATCTGCAGGAGTACTGGAGTAGCCTATCTCTAAGCACCCTAGGAGTCATGGGTGATATCAAGACATATGCAATTTCATATCCCAAGTACAACATCTACGATGAAGCTGACGTAGGAGTCCCATGACAGATGAAAACAATGATGAAGCACCACTGACAAGTGAAACTGTGTTGGTTGATCAATATAGACTTGACCAGTTTGAACGCTCGGTTGAAGGAGAGGTGTACATTAGAGGGCTCGGTTGGTCATTAATAAGGGCTCGTGTTCACGGGCCCCTGGCTGACGCCGGGCCACAATGCGGTTGCATTGTTTGCATTATGGTAGCTACGCCCATGTCTCTGTCACAAATCTAATCAGTTCAATCACCATGCTGAAGCATTAGTTTCATTAGTCCACAGATACACACCTCTACTTCCTGATGGTGTTTTGTTAGAAGTCATTACTGATTGCAGCTGCATATGTCAATTTATGAAAATTAGGTTTGATTTTATAATAAAAATAATAATACACGTTATTTATATATCACCTTTAATGCCTTTGGATTTACAGCTCAAAATGCTTTATATTCAGAGATTTTATGCACATATAGGTGCTTCTTAAGGACATTTGAATAACAAGGATGAAATATAATACATGTAAAATACTAAATATTACATGATTGCCTGCTGTAGACAAATCAGCAACTTTGGCTGAATTTAGTTGCTTTATGCACCTACAGTATATGGACATCAACTGCAGCTGATGTGGTATATTTTCAACAAAAAGCTCTTTATTAAAATAAAGTATATCTGATGTTATTATCCTTATAGACAGGACTGTGGGTTCCCAGAAGATCTACCAAGAGGAAATGGCTTCTACAACTAAACCTAACCCTGCAACTTACATGCCACTTACAGGTATGAGTGTCTGTATTCATTGTCTTTCTCAGCAGTCAGCTGTCATTTGTTGTTGACCCTAACCCACCATGTACATGCATGCAAACCTATGTGTAATACATGTTTGCTTAAGGCCCAGGAATACAGAATGCCAAAAGGGTCACAATTAAATAGTTGAAGAAACAAAATAGTTATTGCCATTATATTCTAAATGTATGCTATGTCTGTTTTTCATGCAGACATGTATTCTGTCATATTATGTAATATACAGTAGAATAAGCAAACAGTAATGTGATGTAATGCTAATGAACAGAAGAGACTGAGACTATGATAACTCGACTTTGGATGAGGTAGCCCAGACTATATCTAATTTCTTATAATGTCACTATATTGCCCCATAATCACACATAATTTCATGCAGAAAATGCACAAATTGGTGCATGCAAATTGAGCAGAATGCAGGATATCAAGTAGTTGATGCTCAAGACTCCTAACCTTAATGTGTTACCCCAGTGTTGAAGTCAACCCATGCCTAACCAACCCGTGAAGGTTAGGGTTATCCTATCCCCACTAACTATAGAAAATACATTAACCCCTCTCCTCGGAACTCACTATTGGACCTCACTATTATTCCAATTCTGGCTACGGCCCTAAAACTAACCCTAATTGTATCAAACACAGCTGACAGACTGTACTAACCCTGATGTAATACAGCTGACAGAATGTACTAACCCTGATGTAACACAGCTGACAGACTGTACTAACCCTAATTGTATCAAACACAGCTGACAAACTGTACTAAACCTAACCCATCTCACAGTGCTGCTCTTCCTGCTGGGGCTGCTTGTGTCATCACCGGTGGCGTCAGCACAGAGCTCCAATGCTAGTACTGTGTCTACCCCAGGTACGTCCCCTGGTGCTGTTTGCATGGAGACAGTGAGGAGCTGCCGCCTCAGGGAACAGTAATGGAACATATTGTTACAGGATAATACGGCTTTCAAGCAGTAAACTGAAAGAGCAAACAAATATATTGTACTGAAGTTATGACCACTCTTTTCCAGCAACCACTTCCTCTGGCTTCATAATGGTGAGATATATTTTACATAGGAATAATTGGTGTCAATGTTGACTTATGTCTTGTCAGTGTCAATGTATGCTGTCACTTTGTATAAAGACATCTCACAGTTTCTGTTATCTTGCAAATAACTTTGTCAATAGAACCATTTTATGATATTTATATTTTATAGTAAAAAGTAAAGTTAAAGAAAGTCTGATACCTTTAACTAATTTGAGATTAACAAACTATATATATATTTTTTTTTTTTCTCGTTACAATAGACACATTAACTGATATAATTGCTTGCAATGGGAACATATATACCTGTTAGGGTTAAGTACGATATGCAAAGCATCGCAATAAAATCATGTCTTTACCAAGAAAAATATTTGTTTCTCTTCGTAGCACAAAGTAAGGTTTAGTCCTGGTTAGCATCTAAAGTAACATGTATCTTGGCATAGCTAATCTGAATTAATCTTGTCACTAGTCTAGCAGAGCCAGCCTTTAATTACGTAATGTCTGGGACACAGTGCTGGCTAACTGCGTAAAGATCTGCCTACTTGACAGGAGAGGTATTTTGATTGACATGCACAACAACCAACTAGGTAACTCAATGACAAAGCCGGACGTTAAACTTGTTAAGTTAAATTTGTTGAGAAACTTAACAACACGACCCTGGCTATTTTCAGGTATTGTTCTGTTAGATAAGTAGGCTGCTGTTTGTGCTTAAAATACATTTAACAACAACAGAAATTAGGAAATAAAAGTACTGCACCAGCATCGCACCGGTGTGAGTGACAATCAAACAGTCAATGAAAATCAACTGCCTCACTTCCCGAAAGTTGGCGTGCTTACGAAGGTATATGTATCAGATGTTCAGCACAGAGCGCTATTGGACAGAGACAGAGACTATCTTGTCATTAGTCTCAGACTTTTCTGACCCTCAGCACCACATCGCATTAATAACTTGTGCTGAACATCTGGAATGAGCCAACCTTGACTCCAATCAGTGTGATGATATTGGATGTGTTGCTGACAGCTGTCCTGCCCTTTAAAAACACAC
>JAODLL010006110.1:0-10171 GCA_026546735.1 Forbesichthys agassizii
TATATATTATATACATACATACATACATACATACATACATACATACATATATACATACATCCAAAGCGGCCAAATTGTTTGCCTCCAGGAGATCAGCCACGTTCATTATGTTTTTCTTCCTGAGTTTTGTATACCAGCCAACTGCTTCATCTCTGCTACAGAAGTAAAACTAACTTGCACAGCGTGTCGTTCAGCTTTGACTGCATCTGCCCTACTGACTCTCGTCGGAAATAATGACATCCGCTGTTGGCGCGCCGCTTCGGGAGTGAACACAGCTCATTTACCATGACTTTGTTTGCCCCTGTTTATTGCAGCGACGCGGCTAACGCCTCACATATCCCAGTGCGATAGAGGGAGAGGGTGAGGAGGTTTAAGCCTCTGAAATGTGGTGGGGAAGATCAGTTAGAGGTCAAGCCTTTACACAGCACACACTGGAAAATTAGTCGACTGACACTCATGGTGCGCACGCACACACACACACACACACACTTTGTATTAAGGTCAAGCAGTAGGTAAGTATAGCGATATAAAGATATTCTTATGTGTAAAAGGACTGTATTGATAAATAAGTTATTTTCCAAGTTACTTTAAGGTCACCTTAAACTGGTATGAGACAAAGCATATTATTATTCAGTACTTCTGTGTAATATGCAATAATCTGTGTGTAGTCTCGTGAGGGGTCTACATTCCCCATAATATTTTATCCAGTAGTTTGCACTACTTAGTTTGAGTGATGTAAGCATGTTCTGGTAAATGAGTAAATCTGTTATTGTGTCTGCTGTAGTGCTTTTGACATTTCGTCCTTGCTGCAGTCACCTGTAACCTCAAAATCGCCTCCCCTTTACCGTTAACACCCACTATGTGCTAGTGACGGTCCTTATTCACTCTCCGGCTGTCTGTGCTTCTCCTAATGACGATGGATGTTCTTTGCGTCTGGCAGCTGTAGCTTGTTTGTACAGCGCTGCACACACAGCGAGCTGCAGCGTTCGCTGTGTGGAGGATGTTGTGGCTAACGGACAGTGTGGCCGGACTGTTCAGCTGCTGCCAGCCGACGACACGGAGAAACCCTGTGTAACCGCTATGTCTCTGAACGCTGGGCAATGAGTCACACGTTTTCTGTTGTCACATAGTGTGCAGTTCTAATGCTTCCGCAGTTGCTCTTCTAAAGCCCCAGAGACACCGCAAGTGATCCGCTTGACGCCCTTTGGTTTGCAGCTGAAAGTTTGTTTACATTCCAGGCTTTGGTTGCCTAGATATCCCTCTCGTATATCTGCCACCCAAAATGTTTCAGTAAATCTGTCAGTCAATGATACCCTTAGCTCCCATTGGTAGTCGCCTCAATTGCGTTGCCTTAAGTTGTGATTAGCTTAACTCTGTTCTACCCGCCCACTTCGTTGCTGAATCTCATTGACGTTCCATTGTCTTGTCGCTACATCGCTGCCATTCGCTTGCAGTGTGTCCCGGGGCTTTAGGCTTTCATCGACGGCCAATAAGAAGGGGTGTGCTCCACTGTCTTCACTCTGCTCACATTCATGTGCTCTTCCCAGGGTGATAAGGACTTCACACCAGCGGCGGCCCAGGTAGCCCACCAGAAACCCCAGCCTTCGGTCCCCAAGCTTCCCCTTGCCCATCACCTTAACCAGCACATCCACCAGCCTCGCAAGTGAGATGGGCACCGGCGTGGCGCTGGGGCACCGGCGACGCTTGCGCCACCAGCCAGCCTTCCACCAGTGGGAACAGCGATGAAGACGGTTCCCCCGCCAGCCACAGATCTTAATTCACAGCCCCCCCTCCCCCTTCCACCAAATAGAACCAGAATTATAGAGAGCCTCAATAACTTCCGCATTATGGGACGTTAGTTTTGAGAATCTAATTATTTTTAGGTCCCGTTTGAATTGTGACACGAAGTACACACATGACGTTTGTCTATTTAAAAGATAATTGTTAAAGTCAAGAGGGTTGCAGTTTGTTAAAGTAAGTTAGTGTTGTGTAACGGCCCAGTGAACGACAGCTTTCATCTCACGTGTCACCAAATCAACGCTTTCTTCAGCTTGTGGATTGTGGCGCGAAAACAAGACACGCACGCAACACGAGGTTTGTAGTCTTACTTATTACATATTTTCACAGTCTTATACTTCAACAAATGCAAGACAAACAGACTTTCTTGACTCGAAACATTTTCTTTTAAATAGCCAAACATCATATGTGTACTTTGTGTCACAAAGCACACCGTATCTAAAAATAGTTTTCTTACTGTTGACTACCATACATATTTTTTAGGTCACATAATGCAGAAGTGACTTAGGCTCTCTATTCTTAGCAATATACTTCTCATGAACAGGGAATGTATTTGCATAATTGATGAAAATTGTGAGTTAAAGTATTACAAGATGGGTAGAGGTGCTTGTTAACCCTCTATAGTATTACCGTTTTAAGAATAAAAACAGCTAAGATCTCTGTCTGTAAGGGGGACGCTTGGGTGCCAACATCGTATGTGTGCAATGCACAATGTATCATTGCAACCAACCAGTCCCAGCGAAATCCCTACCGAGCGAAATAGCCAGTCACCTAACGGTGTGGAGCCGTAAGCTCCAGCACTGTCTTCACACACACAAACACCCACCAAATGAACGAATCACCCAATCATGATGCGGATACCGGATTGATCATTACTACAAGCCAATGATGACAGATGTGTTATCTTAACGTTGCCATTAGCCGATGAGGCAAACTAATACTAGCTAATTGCAGGCCAGTGTAAACCAACGAACTGCCGATGTGTGTGGGTTACCAGGTAAACTCTGGCGAGCATTCCATTTGACGGTGTCTCTTCATGTCTATAAAGGAAAGTTCCACTCCAAATATATGCATATCCAATCCAATACAAACAAGCGTCACCTTATTTCCTTAAACACTCGTCCCCCTTACTCTTAAAGTGTCGTTCAGAGCAACACTAATTTTCAGGTTTCCAAGAAAGACAAAAATTCCGCCAAGAAGGAGTAATTTCCTATGTTTTATTTAATACAGTTTAAAGAGTTTTATTTTTGTTTTACTCATTTATTTTACATTTGAGTAAATTGTTCAATTGTACAAAACTTTAGTCAGTGAATGGACTTAAGTATTAGGTGTGGTTGTCATAGTAAATAAAGATATATCTTGAAATGTCTTTTGCATGTTATTAAAAAAAAAAAAAGATTTGCACTCTATAAAAGGTATCCTGCAAGATTCCAGGCATCTATTTGTGTTCTGGCATTTTGTTACCTAATTATTGATTAGATTTCTCAGTAACTGCATTAATTCAGGTGGGTGTCAATAATAATGTCAACCTGTTTGATAAAAGCCTCACTATCAGAGGGAGGGGCTTGCACTTTTATTTACTGGTATTGGCAAATTATGTTGTCTGCTTTTCAGGTGAAAAAGCATACTGTAGTTCTCCATGCATGTTGATATATCATTGCATGCTAAATATGCTGTGATGTTTACAGTCCTGGTTCTAAATAAAGGAATGGTGCATGATCTTTTCTGCCACTAGATGTCGCACTAAGCAACGTCTGATAGAAAAATGAATACTTCCTGAGCCACATTAAAAAGCACGACCAAAGCGGCTCCAAAAATAAACCGATGCTATATTAATGGTTAAAATGAGACATTTCAACTCCGGTCAGGTTAGATGACAGCGATGCTAGTGTTTAAAATATAAGACTTCAATTCCAGTCATTAAGGTTATGTGTGGTGTTAGTATATGGAATGCATACTAGCTAATCTATGGCATTATGGATGGATGAGGACCCCATTGTGTTGTGTTGACGCTGAGGACTTTGAGCTAAGTGCTCAGGGTGTTGTTTCTCCCCCAGAGCTGTCAGTTGTTTTTCACAGCCCACAACCACCCCCACCCATGCCCCTACCAGGTGTTACAGCTTGCAATGTAGCTCTGCATGCAGCTGTGTCCAGCAGGTGATATGTCATCTTAAGTTAGCCCAGTTAACCAGCTGCTGTAGTTGGTTTGAGCCGCCCTTAGCTTGCCAAAATCGCTCATTAAAACAAACTTGGCGTAGCTGTGCTCAGCATGGAAAAGGCAATTTCTTTATCATCTCATAGAAGATTATAAGGAGTATTCTACCTGTGACTTGGTTTTACGCACAATTCGTGTTGCTCTGCCCTTGAACAAGCTTCTTTGCTTGAGAGATTTTGCTTTGCCCGTCAATCTATTGCACCTCATGATATGCCTTGCATGCTGGTTCTAATGTTCTCTGTAAACACTAAAGACTATTTTTACACCTTGCCTGTATGAAGAAAGTTCCAGAAATTGTATATAGTGAATTTGGCCATGTTAAGTAGGCCTACTAGACGAATTTTGGCCACAACCAACTGAGACTAGGTCTATTAAGTAGCAGACCTTTCAGGAAACCCGCATTATCTTTAGCATTGTATGCTTTAGCAAGTTGCTGTTTGCATTGTCAACATGTCACCATGTTGACAATTGGGGCAGTAACAGTTAGGCCCTAACTGTTAAGGCAATAGCTACTGTGTCCATGTAGGGGCAGACATTTGGGAATTTTCATTAAGACAAAAAATAAACAATAAATGCCAATAATTGAATAATACAGATTATTCAAAGACAAATGTCTTAATTGCTCTATATAGTTGTGTTTATTTCCTTTTCAGCAATAGACCAAATCCCATTGTCATCCCTGAAACTAGTAGAATGTCATATTTTATTTCAGTGATACTTGTTTTACAAATCTTCTCAGAATGCATAGATACTTTGAGTTCAATGTCAGTTCACACATTGATTATCATTTTTATCATGAATTTGAGAAGCAGTCATTTATTTGTCCTATTCTGCTTATACATGTAATTAATTAACAAGTCATACACTATGCTTGAATGTTTTCAGAAAAAAATATATATTGAAAAAAATAGCAATAAATAATACAGATTTTGATAAATCACATGGACTTTGAGATCATTAACTGCCATATTAGAACGAATGCGGTGACTGCATTAATATATACGAAGATTTCAAAAGGAAAGGTAGTGACATTTAGCACTAAACTGCTGTGCACATCCAGGCTATGAAGGAGATATAACAGGATAATCAATGCCATTACTCAGTTGTTGACATCAGTTTAGCTCCCTGGGGATTCACAGTGTGAAAAAGGATCAGACGTTTCCATGATTTCATTATTTGTCAGTAAAAATTAACCTTTATTAGTAATGTCAAAGCTTCATATCTTTGGAGCTCAAATGAGTGCTCCATAGATGTGAGGCTTTGACCTTACATTTAACTTATGATTATAAATACACATTTATTTGTTTTTTAAATATTAAAAAACAGCTTCAATAAAATGCAAAGCCATTTCATGTCTGTCCAGCAGAGGGAGCCAGTCCAAGCAACAACATCTTAAATTGCCTCACCCTCATCTCCATGATTTATGAGCCTATAGACTTAAAGTTATATCTCATGTTTATCACATAGATTAGGAATGTATCTCATAGTGGGGGAATCGCTCACCAAGCCATGCAATGTTTTATCATTTTAGGTTACTTAAACAACAGCTGTTTTAGCTAACACAATGCCCTAAAGGTCAACTGATACATTAAGATCTAATACATTTGTTCCCTCGCTCTCTTTAACTAAGTCTCTATTGCTAAGATGTCTATCTCTGTCCTACACGTCTTTACACTTTGACACTCATACACTAATTTCTTCTGCCCTGGGTATAATCATACCGAAGGTAACCTCTTTTCAACAGTTTTGGCACGTATTCCACATACCAGCCCCATTTATGCACAAACATTGCTTGCGGCCAAGAGGGGACTATGTCTACTTTTCTGGGAAACTTTGGAAATATATGTTCATCCTGAGCCCAATTGGAATACATTAGGTGTAGTTAAGAAAATGATGGGTTTACTCATCTTTTGTAGGGTTCAAATGACTTCCTCTGGGCATTATCTGGGCTGAATGTTATACAAAGATTATTTGAAGAAATTATTTGGCTGAGCAATGCCCCTTGTAACCCCAAAGCAACACATCACCATGTATATTAGACTCACTCGTGGATGGCACTTAAGATGCAATCGCTAAGGGGGTTTAGCAGCGTGAAATTGTGCTCTCAACCATTCTGACATTGTTACAGCGCTGCTTTCTCCTTGGTTGTCTGTGTTTAAACTCACTGCTGCTGCATGCCTCATTATTTCCACTGTTCTGTTGTTAAAATGAAACTGATATTTTAATTAATGGTGGTTGCCTGTTTTTATAGTTAGTTCTGCCTTTTTGGGATTACTGCCTGTTTTTACGGAATAGATTAACATTTAACAAGGAATCGATTGACAATCATTATTTTGGCACAACCTAGTTTGTAAAAGCCAGGGTGTGTCATGGGTTAACTACAAAATATAGAAAGGAAATTTGATAATATGCAGAGGCAAAGCCATAGTGTTGAACTATTTTTTAATTTCACATCATACTCTGTATATTAATTATACCCGTATTGAATGTAACCACTTACTTACATATTATTGTATGATTCATGAGGCCTACTCAAAGCTGCATTTCAAAGAGGCAGTGTTAAGATGGACACGAATATTAGCTTTTTTCCTGACTTAGTTCAGTTTAGAGTGTTACGCTACAACACAGTATTTTACATTTGGTCTCATGTCAAATGATTCTTCTCTAATAAAACAATGTTATCAACAAAATCATCTAAATACAAAAATGTCTTTGCAAAGTACAACTACAACATATGCAAAAATACATTCATGGAGTGAACTCTTGACAAAAACAAAATAAAAAAGGATCTAAAAAAAATATTGCTTTATCTAAAGACCTTTCATTTTAAACAAGGCTATCATACTATTTAGCAGTCAATGTGACATGATCAATAGTATACCAAAGATACATTTTAAAGACTTTTAAATAAATGCTGTAGTTATCTATAGAAAATAAATTGTCTTTAGACATTTTTGGTCCAGTTAACTACAAAAATACTGCTGGTATTTAGCACCTTAAGCGTAACAAAACAGACACTTGGCCGCTCCAGTGAAAACCAATATATATGAAAAAAGAACATCAACAGCAAAGAATCAATTCCCCTGCTCATGCTTATGGCGGTCCCTGATTATCGGCCAGTGTTAATGGGCCCCATCACAGCCATGTTATAAGTGTATAACCATGTCTCTCCACGCTAGCATTCACATCATGCCAAAGCAACCTCTCTTCTGTCCTGCATTGGGTCCATTACAAATAGCAACATATGTCAGTCAGTGTTTACAACAATGCCATTTAGATTGTCTGTATATTGTGAATAATAGTGCAATGTCTGTGAGCAAGTAAATGCAATCACAGGTCTAGGGGTCGCGACCCGGAGAATCCTTCAAACTCTGCAGCGTTACTTCCTCTTGCAGACAACGGCGGAATGTTTCTTGGTGGTCGCCTCCTTCCGCTTTCTCTCGGCCTCCTCCGCCTTCTTCCTCTCCTCCTTCAGCTCCTTGTACTTCCACTTGGGGATCTGCAGGAGCTCCCCTTCCACGGCCCCTTTAACGCTGCCCTTTCTGCGGGTCTTCTCCGGCTCGTAGGTGGGCGGCGGGGCCTTGGACACGCGCACCCTGGGGATGGAGAAGCCCGGCCGGACGCTGCTCCTCCTCATGACCAAGTGCACGGGCAGCAGGCTGGTCCTGCGCAGCTCCAGGGCGCCGTCGCTCCCCGCCATCACGCTCCTCTCCGCGCTGGAGCTCCTCTCCGTGCTGGAGCTCCTCCGGCGGCCCCCCAGGACCTGTGGCTGCAGGCTGGCCCGGCGGCCAGCCGAGCCCTTGGCCGCCAGCGTCACCCGCGAGTTCTGGAAGAGCTTGCGGTAGTTGTCGGTCCGCTCCGGGTTGACGGTGCGGAGCTCCTTGGCCCGCTGGTGCCGCGTGATCTCGGGGATGGCGTAGCGCCGCTTTCCAACGCACGGGGGACTTTCCGGACAAACCTGGAACATCAGATGCATTGTCTTCATAAAAGATGCCTTTTATGGGGGATATGGGAGAGAGCTGTTATTTTCCTCCTAAGGCAGTACATTATTATTATATATATATATATATATATATATATATATACTGTACATATGTTTTATTAAGCTTAATTTAACTCGAAAACCATTTGTGAAAAAAGTATTAATAAGGCAAAGACTGAATTATTATTATTATCCTACTAATTGACTCATGTATTAAGTGACATTATAATTCATTCAAGTTTCTGTGAAACCCAAGAGAAAAGTCCCCTCTCACCGTACGACATGCCACAGCAATGAAGGGGCTCCGCAGGGCTGTTGTCACGGAGACCATGTGGTCTATGACTCCACCGTCCTCCGGGTCGGTAACGTTGGCAATGTTTAAGACGCTCCGCATGGCGTCGGACAGACGCTTCAGACAGCCCCGAGGCTCCTGGGATTTGGCCACCCGGGACGCCAGCTGGGTCCATTCTGGGCTAGAAAAAGCAATGGCCGCAACATCAAATAGTGGCTATTGCTATCAACGTGGCTAGCAATGTGGTTAGCTCCTTGGCTGGCAGCTAGCTCCATGGCTAAACATATAGGGCAGCCCTCAAAGTGTACAGCCTAGCCTAGTGTACAGTTATGAACTGTAACTATGTATTGTAATTGATTATTGTATTAAATATGCCTCCATGTTGTTTTGTTTGCTGATATGGACCCAAGGGTCTGTGGTAAAGTGGAATTGAATCAAATTGAATTATGCACATCGCAAATCTATTTGCACAGCAGAACTATTGGACCAATTTGATTTTATTTTTTGTGTTTTAAATATGGAGTTAGCCATGTTGGAGAATGATTGTTTATATTATATATTGAACAACACAGAAACACTTATCCCTTCAACGCCATAGGTGCTCCCTCAGAAGCTCCACCCACCAAATGCGGTCCGCACCACTATGTTAATGTGGGGCTTATGTCGGACAGCTGGCGGACGAACATTTAAGGAGATATTTGGCATTCGCTGAATATGAGAAAAAATAGTGTCTTCGCTTACAATGGCTGGCATAGAGTAAAATATAAACACATAAAGGCAATAAATAAAAATGGAACCATGCGTCTGATAACCGGTACAAGCCAATAAAGTAACTTGGGTTGGTGAACTACACATAGAAGCCTACCTGTAAGCGTCGCACAGCTGGTAAGGGCACGGGCGAGCTGTGAGGCGCGCCATTAGCCAGGCGGTGTCGTAGCGTCCTGTAAACAAAGCCCACTCCCTGGGGGTAAAGTAGCGCCCGTGGTCCCTCGAATACACATCCGCTCCTATTGTAATTACCAATTTACAGTTTACAGAGAGAGAGAGAGAGAGACGGGGGTGGAAAAATAAACACAAATATAACAAAATAGTGAGTACAAGCAGATGTCTCTATGTGGTCACGCATGCTTTTTAGTTTGTATAAAGAGCCCCATCCTGAGCCAATCTGTCTATGCTAGGTTGGAGCAGTGCATGTTTATACTTTGTGAATCAATTTATTTTATTTTTATTATATTCCCGCCCAGAGTATGTGCCCTCTACAGGCACCAGGTGAACCCTGAAAAGGAAGAGGAAAAGAGGAAGGGGTGTGTCTGACTGGAGCACACAACTTTTGACGCTGTTGCTAGCTTCCTACCCCTTGCTCTATTCCCAATGTGTTTGTTTGTAATTGAAATTAAATTAAACCCATTAACTTTATTTATTTGGATGTCTTTATTTTTCTTTAACGGAATGCCACAACGAAGGTCAAGAATCCTCGGTCAGCACCGCAAGTGATCAAGATAATACTAAACATAAGTCACAATACATCCAGTGAGTGTGGGGTTAAATGCCGTTATGTTGACACACCTGCCATAATGAGCGAGCGCACACATTCTAGGCGGCCCTGCATGGCCGCTTTCATCAGAGCCGTGAAGCCGTGGCAGTTTCTCTTCTCGATGTCCAGCCCACAGTAATAGTTCAGCAGGTAGTTGGTGATGGTAATGTGGCCTTTGGAGAATGACAAAGATTAGCCTAGGTTCCCTCCAACACATCATAGATTAGTACTGGCTGCCTTGGGCACTGCAGTTTTAGTAGCTAAAACTAATAATATCCATCCATCCATCCATCTTCATCCGCTTATCCAGAGTCGGGTTGCGGGGGCAGCAGCTCCAGCAGGGGACCCCAA
>JAODLL010006113.1:0-10168 GCA_026546735.1 Forbesichthys agassizii
AATATTTGGGGCCAGCCCTACTGGGTCATCATACTTTTTGTATCTATAGACTAAAGCATCCACAACACCAGGTAGGAACCAGCAACCCGATCTTCTTGTCATTTGAGAGGACATCTGTGATGGCTCTTTTCTACTCCAGAACCTGCTTCACCATCGTGTTGGCTTTTCACTGATGAGCTTGTGCTTTGGCAAGTGACACTCCTCCTGAGCAGCTGCAAGGTCCTGTTTCTTCTTCCAGGAGAATGAAGAGGCAGCCACCACCTTTTTATAAACCCCAACTGCTCTGTCCACTCGCTTGTCTTGGTTAACTTTCTCTACAGAGAGGGGAAAAAAACCAGTGTAATCCATAAAAATGTCTTGACTATAGATTATAATGTGTCCGCTAGTAGGTGTCAGTGGTGGTTGTAGTTTGCAAGTGAGTGGCGTAACACACAATAAACTGTGAATATAAAATAAATATTAACAAAAATAAATAATATAAAAGTAAAACAAAAAAACATGCTTACACTGCCATAAAATAGGCATATTTTGTGTTAAGATTATGTACTTTATGCGCCTATAGGCAATGATTTTAGCAATATAGCATTTACAATTACTTAAACAGTCTACACTTGACTGTTATCATTAACTTACCAATAGCTCAGTTCAGTTGGTGCCCAAAACATTGTAGTCTTGTCCACCCGTTCAACTCAGCAGCTTTGATCATATTGGTCCCACTATCTGTGGTTATACAAACCTGCTGGTCTTTACTGAGTCCCCAGGAGGTAAGCGCATCCGTAAGTCCGGCTGCTAAAGAGAGCCAAAGTGACTTCCGCTTTATGGGACCTTAGTTTGGAAAAAAATATGTATAGTAGTCAACGGCGAGAATACAATTATTTTTAGATCCAGTTTGCTTTGTGACACGAAGCACATATGTTTGACTATTTAAAAAATGTATTAGATTCTTCGATCTCAAAATGGCTCATTATTTCATTTTTCATTTTCATTTATTGTTTAATAACTCTTAAATAATTCTGGGGCACCACCTAGAATATCCCTTATCAGATTCTGGTCAGATTCTGAACCGCTGCAGCTTGGAACGTGTAAAATGTAACTATTAATATTTTATTAATTTTTTGAATAATGAATATGAATAAACTACTTTTAAACATGGTAGAATCAAGAACAGCGCATCATCAATTTAAGACACACCTTCAAGAGGGAAGCCCAGATGTAATGGAAATGCAACGTTTAACTGTGCTGGGCTGACCATGCCGAGTCGTTCCATGCAGAGCCTGCTATTACAATGGAAAAGGGCCAAAAGTTGTGTAGTGGGTGTCGTCGGGCTCAGGCCTGGGGTGCAGTTACACTTTAAAGTGATTTTGAAGGTAGAGAAGGATTACTTTAACAACTAGACTAGAATAGCTTATAGCAAACCAACTTTTTATTGTATTTAGGCCTAAAATGCCTGATTTCACAGCAGCTTTTCTAAACAGTTGGAATGCATGTTGCAACTAGTTTAATGGTTGAAATATCTTAAACACCTGACGACAGCAGAACAAAAAGGGGATAATAATGACAGATGCACTACGCACACATCGTGACACATACACTAGTATGCACACAGAGCTTGTGACATCTAGTGGCAGAAAGTATAGGAAAAAAACTAAAGACTAGTCTACAGAACAAATGTAATAAAGGCCAGAAAAATATACCCGATTATAATACTCAAGGGAAAAAAAGTAATAAAAACGCAATATGAACCGAACCGTTGCTCAGAAACCGAGGCATGAACCGAATCGTGGACACCCCTAGAATGTATGTATTTTAGCTACTGATTGTCATGCTGACATTACCTGACCATAACTATCATATTGGATGTTAAACTCGTACTGTAATCCAATGATACATGGATAATGAAATCTGTCTGTTTGCAGGTGAATTTTGGCTACGGTTACGCCTACTACTACCAAACAGATAGACATTTATAAATAAAGCAGTGTACTATTGAATTATACAGACAGTACTAACAGCAAATCTACTACCCTACTTACTGATAGTGGCATGGATCTTACAGGGGTATACTGTATGTGATCAGAAGTTCAGCACAAGTTTCGTAATGCTAATGAATGGAAGAGGCTGAGACTAATATTGACAACAAGGTCAGTCAGCGAGCTACATTTTCTCATGTTGGCCTGTCCGACAATCTCATAAATGTAAATAAAATAAAGTCAGGGCAATCATTATGACACGCACTTCTTCTGATGCATCAGTACATTATTTAGGAGGTCTTAATAAGTAATGTGGCAATGAAATCTTCTGCTACTAGTTCAACTATTCAATACCACACACACACACACACACACAGCAAACAATCCTGAGATTGGAGTGGGTTTAATGCTAAACGTAATCTATAATCCGGCAGTTATTTTACTTACACAAAACCCATCTAATAAAAATAATTTTGTAATTCTTAAGAATGTCTTAGTTCCAATCTTCTTTAGTTCTAATGTACAGTATATTTCATGTGATAAGTGTCTGTAGGCTTAATCATGGTATTTGTCAGAATAAAATACATTAAATCAAACACATTATAGAATATCCAAATGCTGCACAAATATTGTGATATTAAATTTTGGATTTATATCCCAAGTATTAGTCTACTCAATTTAGATTTCCTTTTTCTCCTGTCATCCATTTTGGGGGATACAACACCATGATAATATACACAGAGGTGATCAATTCTTGAATTGAAGCCATGTCCTGAATACTTTAATTGTGTCACGCCTACTCTTTTCACCGAGCCCTGCATTTGGTTAACCAGCTCGCATCAGGATAAATGTTTTCAAAGAGCTGGATGGGGGCAGAGTGCACTATATGGAGACACGGAAATGTAAACAAAAGAGTCAAAAAAATTGAGACTGGTGAGAGGAATGGATATATACAGATGGATGGCCACTTTTCTGACAGTTTGGACAACCGTGCCTCCATGCCCCGGTCCTTCTCCTCCTACTCCTGTCAGAATCTATTATCATATTACCTTAAAGTGCTTAGCCTCCCCTATTTGCCCCGAGTCACCCAGAACTTTGTTTGGGCTTTGATCTTCTCTCCCTGTGCTCCCTCTTTCATTATTGCAGTGTTGTCATATAACTGCTGATTTCCCCCTTTATTTTCAGTTTAGTTCTCTGCAGTGGTGCGCTGTCATTGCTATGGTGGAGGCCGGGTGTCAGCATCTTTACAGTAGCTACTTGTATTCCATTATTAGGAAAGTGAAGGCACTACCAAGTTTATGGATTGGCATGGCAGGGCGCATTAGCCACCTGTATCGGTTGTGCATATACATTTTTGTCCATCTCTACATTTGGCTTCATATTATTGCCACCTTACTCTAATGCCCTCTCTTTCTCATAACCATGAAATCAATTAGAATTCATTATGAGAGATTTATCATACAAGAATTGGGGGTGTTGGTGTGCTCGCTCCCCCTAGGAGCTTAACAAAGCTCTATGAATGACCCTTCAAGGATCTTTGTATAATAATTTGTTCAGAACACAAAGACAGCCTTTATGTGGTAAATGTTGAAAGTCAATCAGATTGTCTTTACTTGACCAAAGATTTATTTTCACAGCGCAATGGTAATTAATTATTACAGAGCACTGCGGTGAGGATTGTCGAACTCATTTGAACATGTATAAATTACACCTTCCAATTTGCAATGGTAAGTAGGGAAGGCTTTCAATCAGGAGTGTATTCAAATGTAGTCAAAGTGTATCGTAGACTCACGGTGTTCCGTTTTTTCCACTTTAACTTACGGTGTACCGGACACTTGACGTAAAACTCGTCACAGAAATCAAATTACGTCACGTTCAAAAATGTTATAAATACTGTTAGAGAGTGTGTTTTCTCCTGCTTTTAGCCAAATCACATTGATTACAATCTGTTTGTTTAACAGTTTGTTTAGACAGGATCTCAGTTAGTACCGAAGCTCCACCCAGCAGGCTTTAGAATGGCGCTGGGAGAGACAAATATGAAATGAGTTCTATGGGATGAACCAGTCTATATGGGGAAAAGCATTGTATAACTTATTTTAACAATTTACAAACTTTTAAATTCGAGAATAACAAATCGAAGTATTTATCAAACAAATAAATCTATACAAAAACGATGTTTGTGAAATTTTTTTTTGTATATTAGCTAACATTTTGCGAACAAGAGACACGAACGGAAGACTGTCATGTCATGTTGCGTCACTTTTCCTTGGCTCAAAAATCAATAAATATATATTTAATTACATCAAACTAATTACTACAATGTAGAGTAAGTATCCTGCATGTCAGTCAAAGATGAAAATGTTGCCAAGCCCTTTCTGGCAACAGTGATGCAATCAGATTAACTGTAGCTTCGTTGGCTCTCGTTGGAGCCTCGTTTAAAGTAGGCGCATGTCCGATCCTGTCCGGAATACCATGATTCTATGGTAGTCACCTTATAAGAAAATGTTCTCTATTTTCTGTTATTGATTGTTATGTGTGGCCCTAATGTTTTACCGGGTACACACACTAGACCATCCTACCAATTTACAAATTGTAAGAAACCACACACACCTAATGACAGATAAAAATATATGTTTTACTGTTTTGATCGATTTGGCCAAAACATCACACCACACACCAACCGATTCCATTCCTCAACAAATCGGTTAAGAATTCCAAAACTGGAAATCAAACATTACTTTACTGTAAACAAACATGGTGGATGAGCTTTTAAAATCTTTTCTTCTAAATGTTTTAAAGAAAAACTAAAAATATTCTCCCTGCCACAATCTGAATAAAATTCCCACTTTTTCAGCTATGGCTTCTGTTGACTAATTGTTGGTATAACTTTAAATCAGCATGGCTTTAATTGGCAATTGTCTTTCGCACGTGACAATCAACTGCCTGCATATTCAACTGCCCCCCCACACTACAGGATTATGGATCGTAAATATTGAATATTTTTAATATTGGTGATGTCGGATCGGTGAGGTTCAAAATGTTAAAAACCCTTACACTTATACCCCACACCACAGGATAATCAGTCATCATAATAGAGACATCAACAAATCAGGCCTTTGCTGACTGGCATTGGAAGGGGAAAATCAGGCAGAGTATTGGGCTAATTATACTGTAGTGTGTGCCTGGCATTAGCTAGTGTTGTTGTTTGCCATGGGTGCAGTGTGCGTTGTAGTGTCTAGAGTAATAACTGCAATAAGATACATTTGACCAATCATGCAGTTGAATCATCAGCAGTGGTACAGTGGGTAGAGCAGTGTGATGGGTTGAGAAGTTGCTAGTTCAAACCCCAATAACTCCTCACCAAGTGTTCACATGCCCCTGGGCAAAACACCCAACCCTAACTGCTCCCGTTGGTCAGATGGCAGCTTGAAAAACTGACACCACCATCGGCATATGAATGTGTGTATGAATGGTTGAATGTGCGACAATACAAAAAAAAAACTACGACCAGTGACATTTATTTTTTCTTCAATGTCATTTTTTAAAATGCAACAGTGACGCATAATAACATTTCACGATGATTGATTAATTCATCGTTAATTAACATGAACATTGATCAAGATTTTTTCCTAGAATGTGCACTCATACGTTCAATAGATGCCACAACACAGGACCATTATCATTTCCCTCCTGTCGTAATTAACGGAGCGTTGAATGTGCTCCCCACTGACTGCTGTCCAAAGCTTTACAGGTTTGTTTGATGTCTGTGACTTTCCCTTGTTCTCTGCTGGATCCCATCCGGAGTTTTGCCTTGTCATTCCAGGGCAGAATGGGAGGATTTGAGCACATGCACACACACAAGCTGAGAAGCTTCTGATTCTGGGAGCTCCTCTGCTGCTAATTGCCTTATTTTCCATCTGGACTATCTGGCACTCACTAGACTATTCCTCTTCTCTAACCTTCTCGCCCCATTTTCTGCCATTTTAGTCATTGCGAGGCGAGCCACTCTTCATTCAGACATTGTATAATAAGAAAAGTGAGACCGGGAGTTCAAAAACGCACTTCTCACTTTCCCCAAAGTGAGATTATACTGTATCTGAAAAAATATCGAAACAAAAGAAATTCTACTTAAAGTACATGAAATATTTAATAATTCACCTCTCCCAATGCTGACTGAGTCCTTCAGATAATTTTGAAAGGTGAATGCTAATCATGAAGAATCTGTTTGTCATTCTGACATGTCTGCTAGACTCCGTATAGATGAGCAACCCCATGCATGGCCCTGCCACATACATAACCATAGGGATATAATACTAGACACAAGGGCTTCCTAATCTCACACAATGTAGTGCCTGACTTTTCACCAGACATGCAGAACCTAGTAGCTGTTTTCTTTCCCTTATGCTCTTGTAGCGCTGGGCGGTATGAGCAAAAATGGATATCACTGTATTTTTTTTCTAAGACACTGTATTATTTTTTGGCATATCTAGGCTTTTATTTTACATTTTGTGACTTAGGCCTATTCAGGAAAACATATCAAAACATAAAATCTTTAGCATGCAGGCCTATGTGAAGATGTTGACTACTATAGGATTTTACTCTACAGTGACACATTATAGAATCAGCACGCAGTTGTATAATGTAAATTGTAATGCAGCCAAAAAACACATTTTTAGGGTGCAACGGTACATTCAAGTCACGGTTCAGTTCATACCTCGGTGTTTACTTTACGGTTTATGTTTTCGGTACTATGGTGTTTTTACTCACATACCCTATAAGCTTATAGCCTATGTAAGCCTCACGTTTGTTAAAATGTTTACAGAAAGTGCCATGGAAATACACTACTAGTAATAATTGAAAAAAAAAAAAAAGTATTATGTATATAAAAAAGTTGACATTTTTGCTAATTCATAAAAATAAAAAAGTATTCACAGCCTTTGGTCAATACTTTGTTGAAGCACCAATGGCAGCAATTACAGCCTCAAGTCCTTTTGAGTGTGATGCTACAAGCTTGGCACCCATTCTTCTTTGCAGGACCTCTCAAGCTCCATCAGGTTGGATGGGGAGCATCTGTTCACAGATGAAACGCGAGCTACAGTTTAATTTCGCTGTGTGAATCAGTCTGGCAAGCCTAGGGATCTTTTTGAATGTGTCTGAGTTGCAACTGAACTTTCCAATCAGCGTCTTGTTGATGGCTACACGGGCGTGGTTTAGGTGTGCCGACAGCAAAAATTACCAAATGGTTCAGCCAATAAACTGCCAAGCATTTTGAATAATTCGTAATTCATCGTTGTCTTCTCTGCACTATTTGATTTATTAAGTTATTGAAGAAATGACCAGACATGTGAACGTAGGCCTACTGTACTGGCTATTAAAGTTAGCAAACCAAAGAAAGTATATTATTCAGGCAGATTTGATGTTAGATAAGTTTAAGTTACCAGCTGTTATTCGACTTGTTTCATTGCTGTGGCTGGAAGCGATACGCGTGCAGGTAGGGCCTCATGTAATACGCAATATAATTATAACTAAATTATGTAGCTTTTTAAGGTAACTACTAGCCTACAGGCTTAACTATTTGGCTATAGCTAAGGCATGCTTTCATCCTTGCAGTTCGTCACGCACTCCTGAAGGGATTTAAGTTTTGTGCTGCAACCTGCAGCTGCTGTGTTTCTTCACAAAGCTAAATTATTGTCAGAGCTGTCTCGAATGGAGACACTCTATTTTTAGAGAAAATCAAGTGTTCTTTACATTGTTACTGAAACTATGTTAGTTAGAAATAGGTAGCTGCCAGGCAGTTTGTTTTGGTGTGGCATCAATGATTCTGCCGTGGCGCAGCACCACACCCAAATTAACGCAGAGTAATCACATTCAATGATGTTGCTCTCATATCACAGCAGATTTGTGTCTTGATACCTGTCTTGGAGGTCTACAAACAATTCCTTGGACTTTTTGGTTTGTGCTTTGACATGCACTGTCAACTGTGGGCCATTCCAAATCATGTCCACTCAACTGAATTTGCTGTGAAATCTTTCAGGATACACTGTATTAGACAATAATACAATCACAAGGTAATACAAGGTCAAACAACTTCACGTGAAACAATCAAAAGACACTAAAAGTGCCTGAGGATTCAGTGTCTTTATCAACCCAATCACTGAAAATCTGCCAATAACAATCAGCAGATCTGTAGATACATGGCTGGTCATCAAAACGGAACACCCCTGTTCCTACACATTGCTGTGTGACTAAGCTGCTGCTGTGTTTATATGGTTGACACGAACAACAACGAACTAAAATCTGCCTCCCGGATCCTTTACTGTAGTCTGGATGGCGAGGAGGAATTAACGTGCAATATTAATACCTTGAAAACACTGCTGAAAATATAGATTTTCAATCTAAAGCAATATATATCTAAAGCAAAGCAATATATTGGGAATATTTCAGCATTTTATAACCACTTTCCCATCTATTTAAACTGTATTGGCTATGATTGGAGCACACAAAGAAGCATCTATCTATAGTTTAAGAGATTTTTTTAATTACACAAACATTATTCTAGTATAAGACATACAGTATAGCCTAAAGATTGCTAATTCCAAAGTAGTGGCATATGGTCTTCTGAGACTTATTGATTTACACTGCAGCAAGTTAAGTTTGATGGTGAACTCAAAGTTTCTTCTGGACTGCTAAGTTAACAGTTGTAGATGCAAACAGGGCGTACCAACCTTGTTTGGAGAAGACAAAACAAATTGTAAGGGCAACTAAGTACAAACATTACTGAAAGACATTCAAATGGCATTATATTGTTTGGTTGTGGCATTTTTTTTGTTCATATGGTCTTGCTTAAAAGCTGTTATTAAGCCAGCCACATGTGACTATTATATGATTTATTAAATTATAGCAGTGTTATAATGTCTCAATTTAAGAAGTTTAGTTCAATTTAGCGTATTCTTGCCTTGATGTTTTTTTTGTAGCTGATCCATGTAAAGTTAGATTGTGTGTGTGTGGACCCAGTAATAGGGGTGGACACGGGATGCCATAATCTTTTGGTGAAATGCTGCCCCCAACAAGCTTTTAGACTAAAATTATTTTGTTTTATATAGCTTATTGGGTTCATGTATCATGTTTTCCAGATTCTCACTACCCAACAATTACATTAGCCATCTCTGCTCTAAAAGCCAATGCTTTTAGTCAGTCTAAATAGCAAGCATTTGCTCTGTAATAAATGGACTAGGCTAAATAAGTGAACTCTGATCAACCTTTTGTCTAAACGAAAGCACAGGTACACACGTGGTGGGTGGCAGGTATATTGAAGACATTAGGGTAAAAGGAGGCATTAGGGTCAAATGATTAATTCTCCCACTATGTGAATAAGAGTGCATGTTCATGGGTGTTGGCTACTGTATGTGAGCAGTGCACTAATTAGGAGAGGAAAACTTGATTCCTGCTGCCTGATCTGCTACCATACCATTGGCTAACAACAACGAGGGGCAGGTGCAGCACATCAGACATGATTACATAGACACAGGTGGACGTAACTAGACAGGGCAGGGAGTGACGGGGGAAACAGGCCTAAAACGCAAGGTAAGCACATGAAGTGACTAGACACAGGACAGGGATCACAAGACATTACATGCTTTCCATAACTTTGGTACACAGGTATTGTAAATCTGTAAAATTAGTAGGCTACAGTTACTGATTAAAAGAAAAAAGAACATTTTAAATTAGTAAATAAACCACTGCGCTTTGTTGCACTGGAAATTACAGAGACTTATTTGTGAGTGACAATGCTAACAGCCAATGGATATTGACAGTATCACTTCCTGAAAGTCAGAGAGAAAGTTTCGAGCTTACAAGGGTATATGCATCAGACATTCGGCAGAGTTGATTATGTGACGTAGTGCTAATACACTGAAGAGGCTGAGACTAGTGTACAGTAGGCTATAGATTACAGAATAATATAGCAGCAAATAGGCTACAGTACATTTTAGAGAGCATAATAAAGTCAGTTTATTTATTAAGTACATTTAAAAACTGCCAATGCTGACCAAAGTGCTGTACACATTGCAAGTATCAATTAATAAAATAAATAAAACACAATACACAACAAACAAGACAGTTTTAGCATAGTGTCCCAGAGCTTACTCAAACGCTAAAGAGTACATGCGTTTATTATATATATATATATATATATATAT
>JAODLL010006114.1:0-10167 GCA_026546735.1 Forbesichthys agassizii
CAATTATTGCAATGTCATAAGAACTGAAATAAAGCTGCACATACGACTGCTAAGATCTAAACCTCTGCTCTCTTGAAATGAATTTGCGCTTGCTCGACATGGAAACAAATCAAAAGGCGTGACAATCCTATTGACCAATCATTGCTTTGATTTTTGTTACAAACTCGCTGATTGGTTAGATATGTAGGATTTCTTATCCTAGAAGTACTTAGTACATAGTGGTTGGTGCGGTGACTATGGTCAATGGTCATATTAGCTGAGGTGTAGGCTGGTCAGTGTCAGTTTGAATGCATTAGCGGACCTCTCATATGTTTACTCAGTAGTAGTAAGTTATTTTATCTACCAGTACCCAGTACGGTAGTCATGTTTATGTCACGTAAGATTGTGCCGATAGATGCCATATAGAACTATAAGAACATATGCATGGTAGCTAACGTAGAAAAGACAGCTAGCTACCGTACCTACTTCATACTGTAACCATATGCCAGTGGGCATATTCAATAGATAATGTTATTGGTGTTCATTTGTATACAATTAAGTTTATCTTAATTTAATAGATGTAATGTAATAAAGTTAGCAACAATAGTTATATACGGTCTACAAATGGTTGCTTGCTAGCTCAATTAACATAAAATAATTTAATTCTGACTACCCCCTAATAAGTTATCCAAAAAAGCATGTTTTGTTATTTCTGTAGCATCCAAAACTTAATGGCCTAAATGTTTGACAGCTGACACTGACACGTTTTGGCTATGTGAGCCATATTAAATGTTATATAATTTCTGTTGTAGGAGATTTAAGAGGCTGGTGTAGTGATAACCGTCATGTTGGGAAACCTGCTGATCAAACAAGTGTTTCTGACTCTGAGCCAGCATGTCATATTAGATTGATAGTATTGTAGATGTTGCCATAACCAGGGGCGCTGTATAGGGGGGAAAAGTTAGGACAATTCCAAAGGCCCCTGACTGACAGGGTCCCCAGAAAGTAGGTAAAAGCTAATACATGTTTTTATTATATTATATAAACCATCATCATTGAATATATATATTTAAAATATAATAATACAATTAATGATCTTTGTTTTTACTTGCTTTTGGCAATAAAAGTTAAATATCCCTATTGACCAAAAAGTAAACATCAATATTGACCGACCATCCCCCTGTATCTGCATGAAATGGTTTGGTCATGCCTTAGCGCACTTATCGGTGACAGTGTTAGTTGCAGTCTGTAGATGCACCAGAAATAGCGATCACAATGTTTCCCATTCCCAATAAACAAAAATCTGGTTTTCAGAAAAGGAAAGAGAGGAAAGAGAGAGGGGAAAGACAAAGGAAACGGTGTCAATCTGCAACCCAGTTTTTCACCAAGTGTGTTGCCTACAGACTGTGAGTGATATCACTGTAATACCAATGGTATTAACTAATTAATCAAATGTTTCTGATATCCCATCAATAGCTTCCTGTTTTAGTGTATACCACTGCTGGTAAGGTCTATAATAATAACTAATGCTGTTTAAAAATGTGTTTTGCTCTGATCTTTACTTTCAGCCTGATCTACCAACACTGTGTTAATCTTAAGACCTCAGAACCGTGGTAGTTGGATCCAAGCAGCTCCACCAATAGTTTGGCTGTCCATGGTCGAGGATAGCCAATCCATTGGTCCATGCGTCTCTCCGATTCTGGTTGCATGCAATTCACCAGCTGAGGGAGAGAAAACAACCCCTAGTGGGCACATTAAATCACGTCCCAGAAAATTCACTGGACAAACACCGCACCACAAAGCTTGCTCCTATGCTTTTATCAGTGACAGGGTAATCGAAAATTACAGGTTGTCTATTAACATTCAACTCAATCCAAGATTTGGTTTAGTGTAAACACAGTATTTCTACAAAAACTAATTCCATCTTATTGTCTGTGTCTTAATCGATAAGTGAGCTGCTCCCTTGTTTTTGCATGTCCAATTTGGATATTTGACTATCCTTTAGTCATGAGATTATTGTCGGTCTGTACACTTATACAGTCATGTCGGATACCTCCCGGTGTATCTGATGACGGAATCACTGATCAGCAAGCACCTGCATCTTACAGGAAAATTACAGGCTGTCCATTAACATTCAACTCAATCCAAGATTTGTTATTGTTTAAATGCAGTATTTATAAAGAAATGAATTCCATCTTTTTGTCTGTGTCTATATCGATAAGTGAGCTGCTCCCTTGTTTTGCATGTCCAATTTGAATATTTGACTATAATTTCGTCCTGAGTTATTGTTAGGTGAGGAAGTCACATAATAATCCCTCCCGTTCCTGCTCTGTGTTCTGTGTCTGCTCCTATCTGCCCTGGCCCTCCCCGCTGTCTATTTTGTTGACCTCGACTAGGTCCAGGCCTTTTTCATGATTTACAGAATCTAGCTCTGTGACCATTCTTCCCACAATTAAAACATTCACGTGTTTCCTCCCATTAGTTTTCCTCCCCAATGATCTGTTTGGTTTCTGCTGGCTGCACTCCTCCCACCGGAATACCCCTGCTTGGGTCTTTGACCCTGGAAAATAATTTCAGGTGTTAAGGGGCTGTAATTGTTCCAGGAGATTATGCATTCTGTGATACTCCTATGAGACAAATGATGCAATATTTGGGTATGGTAAATGATTGAAAACAGTGGATCCCTTGTTTTTCTGAAAAAATAAGGTTACTGACTGGATTAATTTACGACGTGCCAATGGCACCAGTAAATAAATTAAAGGGAACAGAAGAAGCCAAAGATCAATTTAGAAATCTTAAAAGGAACTGTGTTCATCCAAATTATTGTTATTATTATTATTATTAAAAGTTTATCCAAACTATACATTTCATAAAAGGTCACAAGGCCTCAAATCTATACTTGGAGAAAGAAAGAAAAAAAAGAAAAAAAAGGGAAAATGGAAAATCATTTAATTAATTAATAAATCTAATGCCGGAGTAAGTATGATCATCAGAGTGCTGATAAGATGTGTGTGCTACAGGGTCGCAATAGATTTCTGCATCTATGCTTTAGTCGATCCTAGACCTAAGAGTCTAAAAAGAGCCCACATTCTGCTCACACCTAAATATCTGGTGATCAGTTGGTTTCTTCTGCGGGTTTGAGACGAATGACCTCTAAATTGCGTCAAACCCCTTTGTACCCCGATGCTTCCTCACCAAATGTGTGTTTGCAAAATTGAGCCCTTTAATTTACCTTAAGTGTCTGTGTGTGTGTGTGTGTGTGTGTGTGTGTTCTTATCGCAAGTGTTTAAATGTTTAACTGATAGATCATGCTACTGTGTTCGTGCGCCAGCTAGCCGCTAATGGCTCACTATACTTTAGAGGCTTTAGTGATATCGTGCCAAGTTTGCTTTTCAACTCTATGGGTATAAGACATAAGAAGTGTGTGTGTTTGTGTGTGTGTCTCTCAACAGAGGAATTATGTAGAGATGGACTTAGTCGTAGTGTGCTTGACAAATCTCTCTTCATTCCTCCACAGGTGCTGTCACCCATTATTTTCCACCGTGGGCTTCTAGCTACTCTATTCAGATATTGTATCTTTTTAAACTAATCTTCAAATAGATTAGTTTCAAGGGCATTAGACTTTCAACTTGTAGCAGTAGACATTCTTTTCTCTGCCACTAAAACAAAAATATGACTTGTTTTTCTTCTCTCTTCTTTTTTTAAACTGTGTTTAATACAGGCCTACATGTCTTGTTAATCTAAGTAAGTCATTAACCCATATGAGGTAAATACCTTATTTCACACATCCCCCTTTTGACACATGCGTTGGCACGTGTCAATATATAGCAGCATAATTTATTATATTTTATTTTTTAATGTATTTTACCATTAGGGCACACCTTTTTTTATGTGGCGTTTACCTGCATTGCTTTTAAGAAGGAACAAAGCTTTCATGTCTGCCCTAGCATTGCCCATCACCTCATGCCTATCTCTTGTTTACTAACAGTTTGTTTGTTAAAGTGCTGTCCCTATCTGTTTCTACATATATCTAAAATATAAAGCACAATTTTCTGGCATTTATGCTATATTTTGGGACCCCCTGTTGAAGACCTCTGCTCTAGGCTAACCAGAAGTACAAAAGAAGTAGTAATACATGTTTTGGAGTAATATATTACAGTAAGGCAGGGTAAGTAATGAATGTGCTAAATATAGTATGAACAAAATGGTATTGATACCCTTAAGATAGCCTAGTGCAACAAAGTCAGCAATATTTGTGAATGCTATGATATGCAGAAGCTTCATTTTATTAGATATGTAGGCTAACGTATTGCTTACAATGGGCCTGGACAATTCTGGCTGAAACTCAGAGGGACATTGACTAACCCATATAAACAATGCAGTCTATAAATGTGAATAAGCACACTATTAAATAAAATGTAAAGTAAAACCATATTCAGTAGACTACAGTGCTGTACCGTACAGGTAGGCCATTGTAATAGTACCGTACTATAGCATATACCGTATTAGCTATGTTATGCTGTATGCTCATAGCTTTTTTACAATATTGCCAGACTGTTATAAAATAAGTAAATACATAAATAGCCTAATAAATTAACAGAAATAACATAATGGTAATTAAAGTACATGATGTGTTCATATTTATCGGGAAATCGATGGCTGTAAATACAACCACTGCCTCTCCCATGGAGGTCCACCGTTCGTAAAGTTATATGAGTCCGCCCAGCTGAAACCATTCAAACGTGATCTAGAGGTGGCGAGTGGCGATATCTAACCAATCAGCGAGTTTGTAACAAAAAGCCAAGTTATAATTGGTCAATAGGATTGTCACTCCTTTTGATTTGTTTCCATGTCGAGCAAGCGCAAATTCATCTCGAGAGAGCAAAGGCTTAGATCTGAGCAGTTGTATGTGCAGCTTTATTTTAGGTCTAGTGACATTGCAATCATTGTGTCCATGGTTTTGCCCTGACCTCTCAACTCAGAAAGGGTGCTAGACAGATTTCTGCAGACTCAAAATACGATGTCAGCGTGCTCTAAACTACTTTCTGCGTGTTCAAATGAACATTCTGTGCGATCGACTTTGTCTGTGTGCACATTTGACACAACTTTCTGGTGGCTCATCTTGGTTCGTGTGTGCTCAACACAACATTATGCGAGCGCGATTTGTTGTGTTGCTATAACTATACACACTATCCTATCCTGTAACTATACACACTATACTATCTTGTAACTATACACACTATACTATCCTGTAACTATACACACTATACTATCCTGTAACTATACACACTAAACTATCTTGTAACTATAGACACACTATACTATCCTGTAACTATACACACTATACTATCCTGTAACTATACACACACTATACTATCTTGTAACTATACACACTATACTAGTTGTAAGATACTTACAACTATACACACACTATACTATCCTGTAACTAACTATACACTCACACTATTTCAGGTACCACAACTGTACAAGTCCATGATAAAATAATTGCCACCAAGGGGCAGCGTCAGGTTGGTGCTGTGACCTCTGGGGAGAGGAGGACACTAGTCCCCACTTTGTTTGCTGGGAGTGCACAAGACAACTGTGTCCCCCCATTCTTAATTTTCCCCAGGAATGACCACTTTGAATGACCACTTTGTCAGGGATGGCCCCAGTCGGCTCGAAGGTGCTGCTCCTCCTCGACTACCACTCATCGCATCTTTCCATGGCAGCAATTGACTTCTGCAAGTCCCAGGGCATTGTCTTCCTGTCATTCCCCCTGTACTGCTCCCATCATCTCCAGCCACTGGACAGGAGCATCTACGGTCCCCTGAAGAGGTAGATCAACAGTACAGCAGACAGTTGGATGAGATCAAACCCAGGGAAAACCATAACAATTTATGTTCTTCCAAGACTTGTGCCCAAAGCGCTGCCTCTTGCAGCTATAGCACCAAACATCATCGCTGGCTTTCAGTGCACAGGCATCTGTCCCTTCAACCCTGACATTTTCAAAGAGGCAGATTTCTCACCTGCCTATGTAACATACCGTCCTGTTCCACTTCCAGCCACCCAGCTTACTCTTCTGGTCTGGAGGTTCCAGGGGACCTCTAGATCTCAAGTGGTCCCACCACAGGCCTCCAGGAAATGAGTTTAACCCTGAAGTTCTGTGTCCCTTACCAAAGGCTGGCCCTAGAAAGGACCCTAGTGTTCAGACAATTCAGTTCACATATGTAGTACTATAAAAACCCGCAAATTAAATAAATGTTTAATATTGCAGGTCAACAGAGATACTCACTGACAGGTAAAGGTGGCTTTTAAGAAGACGCAGCAACAAAGGAGCCGGAAGACAGCAAAAGTACCCAAGAAGAAGCCGCTTCATTAAAATACTGCACCTACTGTTTCCCAGGTCGAGGACCACGAATGCCTTGTGTGTGGGTAGACATTTAGCTTTTGTTTGTGGGTCCAGTGTCTTTTTTGTTTGAACTGGTCCCATGAAGAATGTGCAGAGGGTGCAGAGCACTACATTTTTCACAACTGTGACAATGAATAAGAAACTTTGATTTTAGGCTACAGCACTTTTAGCTCATTGTTTATTTTTAAAATGTTTAAAAGTGTTTCATTCGTCCCCACTCTCCCCTACTCTGAATGTATTTCTTCCAAAGCTGCTGCCAGTACATCACATGTGTGCAAGCCTTTCACACATCTGTATGCCAGTGCTCAACGTTTTGATGCTTGTGTTCTTCATGGTCTTTTCAATGGTGAATTTTAGAGCATAATGTTTTTCGTGTCAAATACTGTACAATGAAGTCGCAAAGGTTGGTAGGCTCTCTACCAAAGAAAATGGTTGGCTGCCTTCACATATAAAATTTATCAAAAGTTAAAATGTGTGTGTGTACTTTACTTTCTACAGGTGGTGGTAGGCACCATAATGGCAACAGGATGCTGCAGGCACAGGTATCCTCCAACCACTGAGGGAGAGTCTCCAGCTGGGCATACTGGTGCATGGGCAAACTCTTTAGGACTAGCGCATCATGTACAGACCCTGTATTGTCAATCCACAGTACACATCAATCAGTACGCATCCAGAAATATACTCGTGGCATCACAGATGCCCTGCAATAGCACTGAAAATATGCATTTTTTTATTGGCATAACACCTTTTCTGTGGCTCTGCAAGAGAAATCCTGACATGGCACCCATCAATGGCACCCACAGCACAGAAGAATGCCTCATGACCAGCAAAGCAACCAAAGCCGGGCCACACCACCGCCAATGGCTCTTTGGAGGAAGGTCATAATTTCCTCCATGACATTGTGGATGGTCCTCCAGACTGTAGCTAGTGGCATGGCAAAAATATCTGCAGTAAATTTGTAGGAGACCATGACCAACCCCTAATAGTTTTTTGAGGGATTAATTGTTGTTATTGTGTATTAGGGTCATTCTTATTTATGCGTGTTTACTATTACTATTCAAAAATAGAAATTGTTTGATGTGAATGGTTGAATTATCAGCACATTTTCTAGTGACCTTTTATTGTGGCCAGCCTAAGGCACACCTGTGCAATACTCATGCTGTCTGATCTGCATCTTGATGTGCCACACCTGTGAGGTGGATGGATTATCTCGGCAAAGGAGAAGTGCTCACTAACACAGATTTAGACAGATTTGTGAACAATATTTGAGAGAAATAGGCCTTTTGTGTACATAGAGAAAGTATTAGATCTTTGAGTTCAGCTCATGATGAATGGGGTCAAAAACAAAAGGGTTGCGTTTATAATTTTGATTAGTAATATTAACAAGCTGGGCATGCACGGTTGCAGAGATGTAAGCATTTCCCCCACTGCGTTGGCCAATTCTGGAAGCAGATTTACTGGAAATTTTTATAAAAACTGTAGTGTGGATGGTGGCTGTAAACACACATGTATACTGTATGAGCTAGTGTGGGCATTTACTTATTTAAACATGCAAATAAGATCTGTTGAGTGAATGCACGATTGTTGAGACACCTACAGTAACTGTAGCGAGATTAACTGAGCAGGAACACCCTCTCATTCTCTTTATTTTACTTAGTATTTGCATGGAAACTGTCTGTCAAGCCCTGTCTCTGGATAGAAGAGGTGAAAGCTTTTCAAAGTAAGGGCCTGAGGCAGAGGCTTCTCATAGCTTTCACTGTCTTCACTCTTTGCACTTTAAAAGCATCCTATGAACAGGGACCAAGTTGCTTTCACGCCATTTAAAAGGCCCTTTTGAATTGTTCCACTTAAAATCAATAAATAGAGACTGCCTGACGTCACATGAGTGAGCACACACCTCTTAGTGCTTTAACCTTGGCTTGGTGTTTAGCATAATTTCCCCATTCATATATCCCATAGGAGTATTACATCAACATTTCAAATAAGGCCTATGAATAACTTTGAAAAAATATCTGGTATGAAAGTTAATCGCTGTGATGTGTTACCACCTCTGTGAACTTTAAAGGCTTCATAAATAAAGTGTATTTATACTGAGAAACTATCTGAATGCATTCATGATTGGCACCATCTAGTTAAATGACAATTGTAATAAGCATATTGTGACAATGGTGGTATAATCCACCCAAAAACCACTTCTAAAATTGGTTATCATAAAACCTTATATTAACTTCAATTAATGTCAATTTATGATAGGCACATTAAAATGCTACAGTGAAAGTGCAACACTTGCTGTAGATACAAACACACTTGACAATTGATGGATCGCACATTTATAAAAATGTGGAATTCCCCAATATACTACATTTCACATACATTACATTTCACAGGTTCCGAGAAAATGTGGGAAAATATCAAATCCATTCCGACACAGTCCTGTTACTTAAAAATAGAAGCTTACATTGTCAGCATCCATCAGCACAACAAAACAAATAATGTGCGAAATTATATTTATATAAATATTAAATTATTAATTCAATTCTTGAATCACATCAATGGATAGTTGGAAAGCAGCCTGTTCGTTAAACTGTCAGAAAATGTGATGGATAGTGGTGCTTAACTTTTGCAGGAAAATAAATAAAATGCATACACACACTATATATAATGTATTATATAAAATATTAAATCAGACAGGATTTCCAACTAATATAATTAATAGAAAACTCAAATGCAATTATACTAGAAGAGAAATTCTGGTAATACGCTGAGAGGAAGACTCAGGTCCTGACGTTAACCGTTATATTGTAATTTGTTTCCATGTAAAACCATTTCCAACTGCCTTATAAAAGCTTTTTCTATCATCATCAATTCATCATCAGAATTCCGCCAGACATTTTACAGAGGGCATCACACAACAACCCACTTTTTTTCTGCAGCCAGATGTTGCTGTTTTAAAATTAAATCTTGGCACTCTGGCCAGCAAGGAGCAGGTAAATTTGCAGAATAAAGAAATGTAACAGCATTAGAGGGGGCAGTGGCTTTGATTACGGTCCTCAGCAATCATCTGAATCATTTATCTCTAGTCAAAACTCATTGCCCCATCATTTGTCAAAATGTAGCCTGGAGCCAAACCTTTCACTATAGCCTGTATACTGTAGTCTTATTGTCTGTAGTGTATTTTACCATAGTAGATATGTTTGCACATAAAATAATGAATGTGATTCTAAGATCTGATTTTAATGGTAAATCTAATGTTGAGTAGGCATTATGTTCAATAGCTATTGGCAAATTATGTACATAATGTAACTCTGAAATTGACGCAGCTCAATTGATAAGTAATTGTATTAATAGTTTTTTTCCTCACCTTGTTGTATCTTTGCTTTATTCAAATTTGTCAAGCTTTATAATGGACTCGCACATTTTTAGGATTTTAAGGAAGAGTTGTTGTTTATGTTTACAGTAAATATGACCTCATTGGTGACATTTAAGGCAATGTAGTTTTAGGAGACAATATATTGATTCCTATATTAAAATGTATTTAAAACTGCCATCACATATCATACCTGGGTGACAATGATAACATTTTTTTTTAGATATATTCCGTTGCTACTGGTATTTAATACAAAACAATATTAACATGTTCTGTGAGCAAGTCTAAGAAAAACTTATATTCAGAGGATATAACATTTAGTTTAGAAAGCAATGAAGGTCAATATGGTAAATAATGGTCTGTATCTCCTCATATTTGTGCTCTGTCCCAGCAAAGGAGCATTACGATTATT
>JAODLL010006115.1:0-10166 GCA_026546735.1 Forbesichthys agassizii
CACACCCACACTATATATATATATATATATATATATATATATATATATATATATATATATATAGCCACATAGTGGCGTTCACATTTCACCTCGTGCGTAAACGCGCACTAACACCCAAGTCACATGCACACGCATCAAGACACAAGTAAGACATTTTCCCACATATACAATGTGCATGTTTCGTAAAAAATCCTTAAGTTTTCAATTGAACTAAGTTCAATAAAAATAAAAAATAAAAAAAATATATATATATAACCAGAGCAAAAAACAAATGCATTTGGTAAGTTTATAGCGCACTGCGCTCTCAGGCCAGCAGGGGGCAGAACGGCGGCTCGTTCTCGATATCGGTGATGGACGAATTGAGGTTCTGTTTCCTCGGGTCCTCGGGGGTCCAGACCTTGGCGGTGCGGACCACGTTCTGGTCCCGCAGTTGCTTCTCGTCCGTCCACGAGAGTGAATGGCCGGCGAGCGGCGGGAGACCGTAGTCCGGGTCGCTGGGAGACGGCGATCCTGCGTGAGCACGGGAGAGGCAAAACACCGTTAACAGCCGTGGGCGTGCAGGCAGCAAATATACACAGTATAGCCTATATTGTGTTTTTTATTAGGAAATATGTAATTTCCAGTTAAATAAACTCTCAAAAAATAAAATAAAGATAATAATAATAATTATTAGTATTAGTATTAATATTATTATTTATTATAATAATTTAAGAGCTTCTGTGAAATATAAAATGATGATTATATTCGGAATAAAGCCTAATTGAGCAGATGACGTTGTCATATAGGCACATTCCTTTCTACGTGCATGCACACAGGTTCATTCACTGGATATTCATAAAAGTGTCAATATTCAGAATGTTCTAAAGAAAATGCACAACAATATATGGTATAACATATTCATGTAAAGGCCGTTAACGTGCCCCTCTCTCAACCCCTCGCAGGACTAATGAAACGCTTGAAGGTGTCTACTTACTCGTGCCTCTGTGACAGATGATAACTTTCTTGGGCTGCGCATGTGCCTCGCTGCTCGAGTTGCGGACGGGCGCGTCTGACCGCACCAGCTCGGCCAAGAAGTTGATGTAGCCGATGGCCAGACGCAGCGTGTCCACCTTGGACAGCCGCTTCTCGTACGGCAGCGTCGGGATGCGTGAGCGCAGGCCCTCGAACGCGTCGTTGATCGACTGCATGCGCCTTCGTTCGCGCACGTTCGCCGCCTGCCGCAGATGCTGCATCTCCGTGTCGGAGCGAAGGCGGCGGCGCCGCTTGAGCAGCGGCCCGCCGGCGTGGCCGCCCCCGCGACGCGGCGACAGCTCCGCGGTGTCGTAGGAGAAGGTGGACGACGAGGAGGAGAAGGAGAAGTTCCCGAGGTCGTACGAGTCCCCGTCGCGGGACACGCCACGGCTCTCGCCATCCTTGGCATAGTAGTCTTGGAAGTGTCCCGCAAGGAACTCGACGTCGTCTTCCAAGAAGTCCTCCGCGTCCAGCGGTCCGTCTCTGGAGGACTGGTCGGTGAAAAAGTCTTCGTCGTCGAAGTAGGGAGGGGAGGAGAACGAGTCGAGGCCGGAGAAGTGATCCAGCACACTGTCCATCGCTGCCTCCGCGCCGTCTGGATTTGGAACAACGCGTTGAGTGTCGCGGCTCGTCGTGAATGGCGGCAGCGGATCTTTTCCTTTTTTTATTTTTATGAGGAGACCGGCACGCGAGGCCTCTTTATAGCGACATCCATTGTCGCGTGCCTTTTGCCGAGGGCGCCAACCAATTGGAGCTCAGTCCGTGAGGCGCACCTTGGTAATCTGTGTGATGCCACGCCCCCACGCACCTCTTGCTGATAAAACGTCCTCAATCCCAGTAAGAGCATATTAAACCCACGTGTTCATTGTATAAAGTATATAGTATTGAATTTAGGCCTATGAAGTTGCTTTCATGTAGAATAAAAAATACCACCGGTTTCAAATAAGTCTATAAAACGCATGTTCTTATATCAATAACGCAGTACACATTAAATTCAGAACATCTCGATATGCTTGAATTCTGAAAACATTTTTGGTACACAATCAAAAGATTGTGTATTTTGACATATTTATATATTTTTTTAGTACAGTTGACATAGTATGCAGATTTATTTTAGCTCAGCAATATACATTGATAATTTTCGAAATGCTATAGTCACAGCAACCAACACACTTTCATCTAAAGATGTAAAACTTTAATATGCAAATAATGTTTCCAAAACAGTCAAGGGATTATATCTTTAACCTTACAAGGGTCACTTTATTAGGTTAATTGTTGTTAATAAACTATAGTTGGCCTATTCAGATTTTATAAATAAGTTTGCCACACACGAAAGGACGCAAAGAACGAGTGGCCGCGCAATATTGCGCCAAACGTGCCATTTTCGGTAATAGGGGTCAAAACATCTCTTCCCATTTGAAGGGAACCTGTTGCATGTCAATAGCAAACAACTAGTGGCTCTTTTGAGAATGTAGTGGTTGGGCCACTTTAAATTATTGTCTGCGGGAGACAGACAGCACCCAACACAAGCGTGTGAACACCCACGCACGCACGTAAAGAAAGTTAGGCTTTTGGAACACTAGTTTTTCTATAGTATTTTTAGAATGAAATGTCACAAGAGCGGTTATAAACACAATAGAGCGCGAAAAAACGCGAACACCCCCTCTCTGACCCTCCCCACACACACACACACACACACACTTATGCAGTATCTCTTTTAGTGAACAATACCAAACTAAATATTCTGTGTGAACGCATGAGTAATTATATTTCCAATAACAATTGTATCCCTCGGCAAGTCCTTCACTTGAGTTGAACACGTCACGTCAGTGGACACATTTGCCTTTAAGAGGGTGCCCCGCGACCACCATGTAAAATGTTGAACCAGTAAAACCAGCACTGTCATACCAGTGAATGCACCTCTTATGACAGGGCCGTGTGTCGTTTATTGTAGAAAACGCTAGGCAAATGAAAAACGCTCTGGTGGTACTGCGGGGGGGTGGGAGGGTTGGCTCACGACACCTCGGGCGGCAAATTAACACCGGTCGGTACCTGAGAATGCAAACCAAGGAAAACGCAACTGGTGCGGAGTGCGCCAGCGACGCGCTCCATTCAGGGTAGTGGTGACTGAAGAGGTGCACTTTGTTCAGCCGAGAGAATGGCTTTCCCCCCTCCCAAGAGGGAGCATGTGTGCATTCTGGTGGCGAGATGGATGGGTACGCGCCATCGTGGGAAGAAGGCCACTTGCGTCCCTTGTGCACCGGTCAATGCAACACGTCTCGCTCTTAAGAGACCCTCTGCTTTAACGGCGCTCTGTTGGAAATGTTGACGCGTGTAACCGGGTTTGAAATTTGTGGTATTTATATTTTTTTGGGTTAATTCATTCGGCCTACATGCTATAGACATTTATTTAATTTAGCCTACATCGTTTTAGATCATTTTACAACAGCGCCACCACAAATTATCCTCTTTATCAATAAAACTCTTATAATTCCATGTCCACGTTTGCACAGTATAAATATAAATATATAAACTCCGCACCTGTTTGTACAACCACCCGACGACCCTCGTTCATTCTGCATTGTGCATTTAAATAAATTATTATCTTATTCTCAAAATGCGCCAACAGCCAACTTTATTCTATTCAAAATTAATATAAGTATAACATAGAAAAAATAATATAATAAAAATAAACTAATTCACATACAAGATCTCCTTGTGCCTTGCAAAAAGGGTGGCGTGAGATCGTGTGTTCTTATAAATGAATCAAATACTCGCATGTTCTAGTCAATAGATCGGAGTTCGACATTACAACAGTCAGCATTTCAAATAATTTAGAGCATTTCTCATTTTCAAGTCACCTATTATGTTAAACAATTAACTTGGCCTCCCGTCGGTGCGCGCACAGTGGCTCGCTGGTACCTGCTCACAGACTCATTATTCACCCCTCCGCCCTCCGCCAATGCCCGTCCGTTCATCCGGCGACTGCCCGGCCTACAATAGGCTCGACCGTGACCGACGAGATGTCAACTACAGTCCTGTGTCGGCGTGACGCGGCCGCGCCCTCCGGGGCAACACGCCGCACAGCGAGGGCGTGCATGGGAATGGCAACACTTGGTTCCCTCGCGCGGGCAGCCGGCTAAAAGTAAGAGAAAGGCTCGGAGAGGTCCTGAATGGAGACGTCTTGGGGTGCGCGGTCACGGCGCATTTACGCGCAGAGTCGCACATACAGCGGACCTGAGTCACGTGATCACACACACACATAAACATACACCGCGCACAATAATTAGTGCTGTTGATTTACTGTCTAGGGTTGTCAACGGGGGTCCGCATAAAGAAGCGATAGTCGCCAAATGTGTGGAGAGAGTTAATCCTATGATCCAGTAATCCATGTAATCCGCCTTTACAAAGGGGATTAGGCCAATGGATGACAGAAATTAAATGGATTTACTGAAATGTAACAATTCAACACACATTCGATGCCTTTCGCTGTCATTGTAGGTGTTTTACTAAGAATGATTAAATTACGCAAATATTTCTTTATTTCATGCAGACATTTCTTTATTTCATGCAGACATTTACTCCACTATAGAATAATGTATTATTTGTTTAAATTGTGTAAATATTTTTTAAAACATTTCTTAATTTATTTTTACAAATATGGGTTGGCAACAAATACAACGCATTACTACTGTTCCCTTTATATGTAACAGCACCAGGACATTCATTTGAAAAAGCCACAAAAAGATGACATGTTGATAAAATTTAAAACATTTGCTTGTATGCGCTGAAGCACCTCGCCACCAATCTAAGGCCACACGGCCAGCCTTGTGCCTCACAGTTGCGCTTTTTACCCCATCGCGCATGCCTTTTCATTGCAAAAACGGGCCATTTTTAGTGACCCGTTACACCTGAAAAGGCTTGGCTGGTATAAAGGAGTCCATTGAGGAACACACACACACAGAGCATGTTCCAGTGTGTTCTCATACACTTGCTGTCTCTTTATTCCCCTACCTCCCTCTCTCTATTCTAGCATGTGCACATAAAACGTGCTGATTGAGAGAGAAGGTCATGAGGTGGCAGCGCGCTCGTTGCCTAAACGCCGGGGAAGCCTGGGAATGGAGCCACTTGCGCGCACCGACACGGCTATCGGCCCGTGTGTGACGCGCAGGGCATCACCACTCGCTATCCAGATTGCCAGACAAATTAGAAATGGTTCCCGCGAGGCGGGGGTCTGGAGGAGAATGAAAACAACTTATTGAAACCGTGTCTTTCTTTCATGGGCTATAGCCTGTTGTGCTTTTATTGCAGTCCTTACCGACATATAGTTATCTTGCTGGGATAGGCTAATTCCTCGACTCTAGTAACTTCTCGACCATTTTACCTGTGAACATTCTTGAGCATAATGTTCAACACTTTGCTCAACCATGGCATAATTAGCCTGCACGTAAAAGTTTGATATAACATAACTTGTGATAATGTTACAGGTTGCCAACTTAGACTAATACTTTGTGCCGATTGTAAAAGTTTATCATATCATTTTAGGTTAGATTAAAAGTCATTACATAACAAATATTATGAATGGCCTACTTGAAATAATTAACAGACAGACACGTCCACAAGTATTGCATGTGTTTTCAAACATCCACTGAAGAAGAAGAATAATTCAGTGTAACTGAAAAGTGTAATAAATTAAAAGAGGTTATACATTAATGCAGATACTACAATTCTTTAAAAAAGTTTTGTTTTTATAATTTATTTTTGTGATTGAATTGCCTGCCTTTAATTTATGTTAATCAAACCTAATTCATGTTTATTGTGTAGCTACAGATTTGTTACAAGTTGTTAGTGCTAAGACTTTTGTTACTGTAAGATACGTTTCTATTTTTATTTATTTAACTTTTATTTAGCCAGGAAGTTGAGATTAAAATATATTTTTCAAGGTAGTCCTGCCCAAGGCCACAGCACAAACAACACCAATACAAATCTTGCAGCATTACAACAAGTCTTCAGTTGTTTCAGGTTTCAGGTTTCACGGCTTGGAGATCTACAACGTAACTTCATTAAGAGCCTTTCTGAATGCTGTTTCCTTGCTCATGTGGAAATGCCATTGCTATTATAGCCTATGCTCATTAAAACGTGAGTGTGATGACAAATATTTTAGATTACTATAATATTTAACATGTTTTACTATACAATGTGATTTATAGGCCTCTCATGTCAACATCTTGTAAATGTAAATGTAAATGTCTGCCAAACACCTGGGTTTAAATGTTACCATTTATACCCAGGTGTGGTAAAGTTACTTTAATGTTGACAAATGTGTCTAAATTACAGTAAATAAACAGTCAAACAGTCAAAAAGCAAAAGAGATGCATTAAAACCTTTTTCAAATAATAATATATTGGATGAAAATGCACATTTTTAAATGTTTGTATTTTTTAAAACATAATAATAATAATAATAATAATAATAATAATAATAATAATAATGATGATGATGACAGTATCAAAACTAAAACGCAATGGGTTTGAAAGTACAAACAAATCTAATCACCTTAGTCACATTAATGGTGGTAGTGTTGTCACGTTGTGTGTTTGTGTGTGTGTGTGTGCGTGCGTGTGGATGCGGGTGTATTTACTTCGGTCATACCCTAGTAGATTTTGGCCCAAATCTGGGGCCTGCCCTGGCCTTGAATGGAGGGGAGGGGTTGCCTCCGGCTGTTTCTGTTTACCATGGGATGGGATTGGGGCGGGAGGTGGAGGGGGGGTGTATTGGAAGAGATTATCAGATATTAACACGTACAAGAGAGAAAGAGACAGGTAGTCAGGGCTATCGCGAGGGATATCGTTTTTACAGGATAAGATTGTTTTTTTTCTGTTTGACTGGTCACAGGTTACTAGCCTCGCGAGACAATCCTGATCTCGATTCACAAACAGTTTCAATGTACGGCTCCCCAGATGGACTTGTGACAACAATTCCTCTGGCATGTCAGGTTAACAGGTTGCAGCAAAGGTCGTGGAACATTTGACTGTGCTTCACCACACAGGAAATGTTAATCCGGAATTCAGTAAACCTTGAAGTTTGTTATTATTTCACAATGTGACGTTTATTCTTAACATCTCGTCCATCCTATGTCGGGCAACACTACACTCACAATTAACGAGGTAACATACAGGTGGAACGCATGTAAAGGATGCCTTTGGGGCCACAAGGGGGCGCACTCATCTTTGCATCGCCTACCCTACAGTAGGATACACAGTCAGATTAATGACCTGACAATCTGAAGATTGTGCTAATTAATGCATGGTCATATAACAACTCTCCATATGGTACGATATCCACACGAGGCTGCTGAAGCTCTTTAAGGCAATAACGATGAGTGCCATATTCAAAACCTTAATAAAATCATCATGATATTGCCCAATTGGTCTATTTCTTTTTACGTGAATCAATAGAAGTATGTGGTATTTTCAGGAATCACAAACCCATTTTTATGAGACATCTAAAGAATCCATGAGCACATGTTCTGCATATCCTAAATAGCCTATGTGTTAACCAGTAAAACAACGTTTTGTCTTGTTCAATTTCAAATTTGAATATATAGCCTGTATAGGCCTAAAGCCTATAATACTAATGTATAATTTAAATTAGGTCTATATATAGTTCTAATCCGTTTTTTAAACATCTTTCCTCCTTATTAGGGTAGATTAGGCCTGTTTGTTATACATTTTAATGGCCTGTTCATGAGGCCTAATGCGTATCTTCACCAGGTGGTCAGTGACCCCTAAGTGGTCCTCAGAGGTACTGCAGAGGGTCCTCCAAATCATTTGATCCCAAACATATTTTCTTCCAAAAAATATACAAATCTGTCAATGATTTTAATGGATTAGTAAGCGGCCTACATATATACATGGCACTATGGCCTGCCAACACATTAGTGTAAAGTAAATACATGTTATACTGTATGTGATAGGGGGTCCATAGGCTTCGATCAGCTAAGGGGTGGGTCCTTGGTCTGAAAGCCTCTGGTCTAATGTATTGATATTATAGGTTAAATTGTGTTGATGTCATTGTGGTTATGTTTTTGTTATGAATTTTTGCTCTATATGAGGCCTTGTGCACGATTAACTGAATTACTCATTCTAAGCCACTTAATATCTTATTAACAGCGGCACAATTCTGTTGACATTCACAATCACAAACCAATTGATAGATAATTTTATTCTTTGCTCATCAATATGTATGGACATATAATAATCTCTATACTATACAACAGATCATGACAACTCCAACAGAATACCAAACAGTAAAATATAAAAAGCAAATATCAATAAATAGAACAAAGTAACCTAATAAGTGTGTTTCAAACTCAGAAATTGTTCTTGTGAGTAATAATATTGTCTGCATGCATCATGACACATCCTCGGCCATTCTCTGTACAACATAAGTGGGCTGTTTCAAGTGCAAGTGAGGAGACGTTGTAATGTACAGAACGTTTACGTGAAGCTACTCCACCGCATTAAGAAGGACCAAGCGCTAAATATCCAAACGCGGGCCACAACAGCCTCTACTGGTCAACGCAGGTAATTGTGCTCAGTGATCACCTAGTACCAGTTTGAGTTTGTCAGGCAAAGCCACTGCGAGGGCATTGTTCAACCTGCAGGGGGCGATGATGGTCCTGCATTTAGATTTTAGCGTTTGGTTACACTTTAGGAATGGACCAACATGTTAAACCAAGGAACATAGGAAGCACTGTGTAGACACACACACACACACACACACAACCATCCCCATGTAATATATACATACTCCGTATAGATGTATAAACACTTGAACACACCGTAAATCTTCCACTTGAAGAGATAGGCCTACAGATATGTATAAACATCGGAAAGTATACAAACGTTTAAAAAAAAACACGCTCACCCACACACCCACAGATGTGTGTGCATTCACGCTGTGTTAAAGTCCACCGTAGCTTGGAAACCCTGATTTTATGAACTACACTTCCCTTCTCTTCCTGAGAAAAACACATGTACCTGGCGATAAGCACGTCATTGGTTGGAGAGAGTCACATGGTCTTTCGAAAGCCTTTCTACCCGAGGATGCACCGCAGGCGGATGCACACGTTTTGACCTCACAGCTCCTCGTCTTTGGCCGATCTACCTCGGCAGCCATTTTGCACCCGTCCCACACCCTGCGGCCAGGGATGAGCTCAGCCTGGGCTGGAGGACATCAGAGGACAGGCGCTGACAGACGTGTCTGAGCGACGGTGGCGGCACATTGCTACTGTACTACCATAACAGATCTAAGAACCACAAACTCATCCAGCATTCTTTGTGTATGACCGTTGTTGCAGTTATGGCTAATTGTCCTTGTCGTCATGGTCACCAATTACACATAGAGGTAACAAAGTTACCCCCCACACACACGGCACTCAACTTTACAAAAAGGAAAAAGGAAAGAAAATTATAGTACATCATCTTTTCATTAATAACACACACACACACATTGTCAAAAAGCATGTGTTTGTCTCACATATCTTCCCACGACAGGAGTACAAACATCTGGATTGTATTTCAGTCAGGCCATGTACAGTGCTATTAGAGACAGATGTTCCCATGAACAGCACTGGGTCAGTGCTCATATATTAATAAGTGACTAATAAGTAATAAGTTATCCTTTAATATTACTGACTGGTCATCTTCAGTTGAAGAGATTTCTAAATCCTTGAGTGCAGGATTCAGATAAACTTGCAGTGTAGTAAAAACTATTTATTTAGAGGCAATGATACACGCTTAAATGTTGAGTATGACTTCTCATTTAGACCTTTTACACTTGTACGTTGTTTGATCACATTGTTACCGTAGCTTATCTTGGTCACTTGTCAAATGGCTTTATAATCTTAAAGGAAATAGCACGTTTTATGAGTACTCAATAACAAAATGGCCTATTGACTATATCATGTTATGTAGATATACAAGTTACTTGTAATATATTATTACATGTCCCACATGGCTGAAAAAACATTTGTGTAGGATGAAGACGTGAGCAAATTACAAAAGATACTCTACAATGCGAAATGTCAGTTTGAGGGACAAGAAAGTGAACCTCAAACTGTTTGAAAATACAGTGAACATGACTATATATAT
>JAODLL010006116.1:0-10166 GCA_026546735.1 Forbesichthys agassizii
AGAGAGAGAGAGAGAGAGAGAGAGAGAGAGAGAGAGAGAGAGAGAGAGAGAGAGAGAGAGAGAGAGAGAGAGCATTACCTGACAATGCACCTAGTCTGTTGTGTGTGTGAGAATGTAAAGGTTTAATTCCTATGTGTGTGTTCTCTGCCCACGAGCAAGCCTCACAGCTCTGCGTACTCTGGACATTAGAATATACTGTAGCTGAAGCATGCCTCGAAAATATAGCGTATTATGTACAGTAAAATGTCAGCTGACTCAGTTTGACTTCATGCTTCTTGCAATATTGGCAACTCCCTGAATACTATAGGCTTTGATACATTCCCCCATTTTCAATCGCATGGATTCTATTCCTGTTCCCGTAGTGACTAACTGGAGCTTTTCATCACATTCTGCATATCACAGTTCCTTCAAGTGAGGTCATCATACACTGAAACCAGCCTAAGTGTTGTGGTTGTTTTGTATGGGTAACGAGAATACTGATTGAACTGTGAGAATGTGAGCAGGTGGTTTGTCTCCGATGACAGGAATCTGACTTATGTCCCCTCTCTGAGTCTCGGGCTAACCTGCTCATGAAGTGAGCTGCCTTTTATGTTGTAGCCCCCCTTTTGTCAAGTGAACTGGAGGTATCATTACCAAAGAAAACTAATTTTGACTGGGGTTGCGCTGTCCTATATTAGTGTACACTCCTAGTTCAGCTCAGGTCAGCCTATGGGAGAGGAGCAGACAAACAAACACATTGTTTTTCAAGATGCTGCTATTCTATTACCATAAGATGAAACCTCCTCTGGTCTGTCAGTATATTAAGATATCAGGCTAGCTGTAACACACTCATAATCTTATATGTCATATAAAACTGAGAGCGCCTCAGACAATGGTGATTATTGGGAGAAACACAACTCATTTAATCAAAACGCACAGCACTTTGTTCTTGCTGCTTGCTGCTATACCGTGTGATTATTTGTAACTGTATATTTCTCATTTGCGGATTTCATGGCTGCAGCTGCTCTAGTATCAAAGTGAAATAATTATTTATCTCTTCGCACATACTGTATATTTAAATGTCCCATAATCACCTTGTACTACATAGTCAATTCAAGTCCCCCAGGGAAGTGGAATGTGGAATGCCCCAGCATACCTGCTCTTGGGTTACAGAGAACTTCTTGCTGGAGTCGGATTGTAACTGCTGCTATAATTTATGTTCAGGAGACAAGGGAATGCATCACTATCTTTGTGGGGACCCTGACTGTGTAGGAATGTATGGTAATAGATTAATGATTCTACTGACCAGTAAAATACTGGTACAATACACACATGATCTTCGGAGAAGGTCAAATTAATGATTAAAACTATCCTATGAGTGCAGTGTTGCCATGCGCTAATAATAATAATAATAATCATCCTAATAATCAAAGCCACAGTTCATTCAGCTATATGTCATTATTTATGGTAAAGTCCTTGTCCCAACATTCATCGGTCTTCTTCTCCATCCACTTTTCTCAGGTGTTGTACAAGACATCCAGCTGCATTTCGATGTTCCAGACAGCGGGATCGGCTTGTTGCCAACAGGTAGGTTCTTTATCAATCCCATAATTACATCTGCAGTGTGAAAAGCCCTAGAACTCGGCTCACACATTCTTCAATGACGCAGTAATTATTTCACTGAGGAGGAGTAGGCTAGACTCCGTTCAGCCATGCATATGCTCAAAAGCGCAGGTGCTCCCCTGTGACTTTCATGCTTCATGCCACAGTCTCTCCATACAGCTTTTACCCCTCTGCCGGGGTAATTGGCTATATTTAAAAAGTCAGTTTCTGTCAACAATAAAAGGCCAGCTCAATTGACACTGTAGAAGTGTCACTCTCAATGAGAAACATGCATGCATATTACATTCAGGATTTTGACCGCTACGGAAAAAACATAATGTAAATAGTGCTTTAAAATATATTATTTTCCTTCCATTTAAAATATAATAACGATAATTATGCAATATGATTAACAGAAATGATGTTATTCTCATCTAATATTTAGAGGCTTTTAAAATGCTTCAAAATTCTTCTTTTTAAATGCATTATCTTGAGGAACAAGGTTACCCAAGCAATTAATATGGCATTTGCCTCAGTTATTTAGACAGGGTGTTTCAAGGTTGCCAGCTTCTAGAAGTCGTGCCACGCACTCAGAAAGTTTGATGACATTCTGAATAGAATTCAAATAGAAGCTGTCTGCATTCACATCAAGCCACAGGTTCAGTGGGCATATAATAGAGCTCTCTGCACACTTGGAGCAGCAGGGTATATTGTTAGGAATGAAAATAAAGATGTGATTTAAGGAGGCAGGCAGGCATGCCTGTACCCCATATGTCTGAGGGCTCTGAGAAGGGTAGGGTTTCCTGCTAGGCCCCATATGAATTCACCTTTAAGGGGATTCACTGCAAAGGGCTTTTATTGGAGGACAGACCCCAGTCCCCATGTCGCTTCAAACACAAACAAACCCACACACAAGTGCTATTGAGGGCTAGGCATGGGAAGAATATAGTCCACTGTTAGTCTGTTTGACTTGTTTTTCTTTGGCTAGAAAAAGATGAATAACCTGTGTGTTCTAAACAAAAATAAAATCCCTGTGAGTGATTATGGTTCACTCTTAAGCCAATAAGCCATTTCATTGCTGCTATTTCATTTGCACAATATAAGAATTTTGCTTTGTGTAAATTTGTTTTTATAATGATATGTACATTATATGTTGACTCTCAACATTTTGTGTGGTAGTGTCATTGCGTGTGGCTCGCAGTCTTAAGCTCCAGACACACTGCAAGCAATCCGCTCGTCGCACATTGCTTTGTAGCTGAAAAACAGTTGCATGTTTACATTCCAGGCTTTGGTTACTACTGTAGGTATCCCTCTCGTATATTTACCGATCAAAATGTTTCAGTCAATCTGGCAGTCAATGATATCCTTAGCTCCGACTGGAAGTCGCCTCAATCGCATCCCCTGAAAATGAGATTCGTTTTAACTCGGTACCCGCCCACTTTGCGTCGCCAACCGTTATTTGGTCGTCGTTGCTTCAAGTCGCTGAATCTCATTGACGTTCAATTGTCTCTCGTCTCTACGTCGCTGCAAGTCGCTTGCTTTAGACTTAAACTTAGAAAAACTTCAATGTCTTCCGAGAGGCAATTTGTGGTACAGCTCAGAGACACATGTTAACAACACCACACTATTAAATACATCAAATCATCAGTAATACAACATTTTGACTCATGTTGTAGCCGTTTAGAATATCACCTGTCTCTACTAGGCATACAATTTAGCTGTCTAGATGTCAGCATAACTATTTCGGTAAATTGCTAAATTCTTTATATTTGATTGATTGTCAGCAGAGATCTTATTACAACGTTTGGGACATTTTCAGACTTGACTAAAAATAACACTAACCTTTTTGAATCAGTGCATGAAAACCTACAAGAGCTGGTGGGAACCCAAGTCAAGCCAAACATGCTCTGAGAGTTAAGTGCTCTATTAGTTTTGAAGCAGCAGGGAGGGTGCTGGCATTTGTGAGGACTCATTGACCTTTTCAGGTGATGGTTGCTCTGCCCAGTACATTCTGTACAGGGTCTATTTCCCTAAATGCCACACATTGAGTTTGTACTACTTAACCAAGATGGAATACAGAAAGGGGGTTTGTTTACAATTGTGTTTACATTGGCCTTATCTAGCTCCTCACACAACCACACCAGCAGCACACATACGAACACAGCGATGAACCACCAGACACAGATGCAGACGCAGGCAGTGGAGTGTGGTGTGGCATTTCTGTCACCCGTCGAGGATACGCGCCTCGCCCTTCCACGGAACTCCCCGTGGCCCCTGATCTTCCCCAAGCGACCTCTAGCTAACACTGGCCTGAGGAATGCAGGCTGGCTGAGCCAGAAGAAGGCAGGAGCTGCCTGGCACTGGGCTGGGGGGGGGGGGGGGCATGGTGGAGGAGTTGGTAGGATGTTATCAGTGGGGGCACATTGTCTGTGTGTGTGTGTCTGCATACTGTATGTGTGTGTGCTTTTGAGCACGCGTATGTGTGTGTTTACTGTACAGTATGCATGTGTGTGTGTGTTTGTGTTTCTTCCAAGACCCATCATCCTCCACACACACACACACACACACACTCTTCATCTCCCCAAATGGAACAATCCCCAGCTCTGTAAGCACCTGCATGGGGGTCTGTGCTCGCCTGACTCCCCTTGCTTGGGCAGCATTGTCCCACCTGCCAGAACGCCAGCCGCTACCTCCAGGTGCTCTGCGGTACCCCCTTTCGCCCCCCCTTCATTCTTTCTCAGTCATAACGCTGACCACACGAACGCAACTGCGTTTCCGCTTGAGCAATGCTAGCCTGAAAGTAAATACTGGGTTAATGAACTCATAAACGTTATCTCTGTGATTATTGCTATCGTCATCATTTACCTTTTTGGCGGCTTTGCATAGAAACAAGTGGAAACTATATAAACATGTCAAAACAGAAGAAATTCTGAAAATACGCCTATGACCTGACTGACCTCTACTGTAACACCTGCAACACTTTCCATTTCTTCTTGGAGACTTGGATTCATGCAAGTTAGATTTATATGAAGTGCCTGTTTACATACCAGAGTAGAGCTAATGGAAAACACCCTGGTCCCTGCTGTATATTCATCTTATCGCTAGTTGTGCGGTGACTCAAAGGCTGTCCCATCCAAATCAAGCATTACTGTAATATGTGAATTATGTGCTCTTTGTTATGTGTCCTGTGTGTTTGTGTGAGTGCCCGGGGGGCTAAGGCTCAGGGTTAGCGCTGTGTATGATCGACGGAGAGGTGTGTGTGTGTGTGTGTGTAGCTGTCAGTCAGGTTTAAAATAAGGCAAGGCCGTTTGAGCCCGAAGCCCTCCGATCTCCGTCCAACGGCGCGGCCCCGCTCATTCCGGGGCCGACCAAGCCCTTCCTCTGCTCCTCGCATTGCACCTCACCTCGCCCCTCACAAGACCTGTCAGATTACCTGATCTGAGCTCAGCTCTCCCAGGGGGAATGGCAAGCCTCTGTGATAACGGCCCTCAGGGATGAGAGGAGGGGGGAGGGGGCGGGGGAAGGTTGGCTATCTGAGGAGACCGGCGTTCACACCACTCACAGGACCTGCACCCCCTCCACCCCCCCCCCCCCGGGGTGTGTGGAGGATAGCAGCGGTTAATGGAAATGGGGTTCACGTGGATGGTATTACCCATTGTGGTTTGGGGGAATTCTCTTAATCCCTGAATTGAGAAATCTGAGATAAGACCTCCCTTTAATTTACATGGTAACGTTATTGTGCCGAATGTGAGTTTACGGCGAACTAACCAACAAGAAAACCGGCTGAATTGTACGGTATGATTTACGGTGCGTGGCGGTGACAACACAATGAAAGCGGACATGCCTCGGGGGCTGTGCTGGGGTGGGGAGCCCGCGTTCCCACCAGACTGTCTCTAGCATGCTCTGTCTGGGGCTGCACACCTTGTCTGAAACGCTACGCCCACACCGAAACATGCACACACACCTACACACACTCTACAAATACACACTCTATGCACACACACTCTACACATACAGCAACTGATAATGTCTGAACATGGTGACAGTCTTCTATTCATTTGGCATGTGAGCTCTTATAAATTGGGCTGCAGGTGCTATATGAGGCCCCATAACACCACACACTGCAAGGCAGAGTCAGCGGAGCGTTGCCTATTACCGCAACAGGGTTTTACACTGAATGCCTGAGATTTTCTTCTGAAACGGTGGGCTAACACCGAGGGGTTATCTGGTAGCTGGGGACATCTGTGACTTCTCAGTTGCCACGCCAACCAGAGGTGTGCCCGGCACATGTCCTAGTCTGGAGCTATATTTTCTTGTTCTCTTGCTGTTGTTCACAGCTCTCCTCCATGTTAGGTCTCTTGTTCTTATTGGTACCCCTTCCCATCTAAAAATTATGGTTGACAAGGAAAAACTAAATGAAGGGGGCAGGGTGTATAGATCCCAATGAGATGGCTAAGGGGGAAAGCACGTCTCAGGATGAGTTTTCTTATTATACAATGGTATCGAAACTTTATGTTTTTACAAGAATTAGGGGTCTGAGAGATGTGTATATATATACATATATACTATATATGCATGTATAATGTGAAAAAACGAATACTCGAATCCCAATATTGAAATCGAATACATACCCAACAAACGAATACCCCAATAATCGAATATTTGGGGCCAGCCCTAATACATACACTATATTTAAGTATAGTAAGTGATTGTACATTTAGTCAAATGTTGCAAATATCTACTCGCGGTTTGCTAGCTGCCTGTGCCTCTGTCCGTGCTCAAACAATAATGTGGTACCTCTATACAGGCTGGCTCTTTACATTGAAAGACAAAGTGGTGCATATCACACCATATCCTACCCAACGCAATGCGTATCCAATGTGTGGGTCAAAGCACCCTATGGCATTAAAGGGAGAGGTGATTTTGGTTTGATCAAGTTAAAATATCAACAAGCTAAATCCAGAATGACAGCCTAAACCTTTAAACATGCCGATTAGATGGCAAAGTGTGGGACTTGTGAGGTCTCCTTTCCAAGGACAAGGAAAGACAAATAAAAATAAGAAGCAAAATGACAACCTCTCCTCCTACAACCTGGCATCCTGCTCACAAAGTGAAGCTACAGTCCTAAACCCTGACAGGGACTTAAGTCCTGTGCTAGCAAACATTCAGCCAACGCAAGAGCGTGCTCATTAGCCCGCCTCTACAACACACACTAATTAGTCTATACTAAAAAGTACCCATCCTACTCATTAAGCCCGTAATCACCTTAAACAGTGCAGAAGAAATCGGGTACCGCTCTTAGTATGAGTACGAGTATGTGCGCACGCGCATGAACGTACGTGCGGCAGATGCATGTGGTGTGTATGTGTTGTGCGTAGGAGGTGCAAGGATTTGTGCGTATGCTTACAAGGCTCCTACTGGAGGAGTGTCAGATGAACTAACAGGGAGCCACACATAAGACTAGACTGATACTCCTGCGGCTTCTGTACTGGCTTCAAGTGCATTAAGGAATTAAAGGCAGTGATAGCCAACTTAATACCTCTTTACACTACGGAAGAGCTTTAGATGTTAATCTCCGTGTTATGAACACGACGGTGGGTTTGCTAGTGTTTCCGTCTTCATTTTCCTCCTAAATAATTGGAGCAATATCCCGTTATTTCCGTGGGAACTGTGGGTGTGTCTTATTCCATTAGCTCCCAGTGTTGGTGAAGTTGCTAATTATCCATCCCTAGTAAAAGGGAAATATCTGAACGACTATCACATTTTCATACCCAATTAGACAAGGGCTGTAGCATTGATCTTAAAGTGGTGCAGCCATTACAGCTAGTTCTTGTTTAGGTGCGATAATGTGCTGCATTTGTGCCATTTGTGTCCATTTGTGAGTTGGAGGTGTCAGAGGTTTTTGCGAGGGCGGGCTGCCTTTTGTATCTAGCGTGCAAACGAAACAGCAGGGGAAAAAGAAATAAAGTGCTCCGGAGTAGTTCTGTCTCTCCACCATCATTTTGCCAGAGATTGTGACTGCAGCCTGAAAAAGCCTGAAAATAATAGGAATGTGTGAAAGGTCTGGGGTTTTTTCTTCCCCCTCCCTTCCCATCATTGCCTAGTCAGGGGGTGGCTGAACGGCAGGTCCATTACTCACTGGCTGCTAAACGACAGAAATCACGCAAAATAACTTGCAACTGTAAGAATAATTACGGATGTTTTTTTCCACTCTCCATACGGTTTGTGCAACAAACTGGAATAGAAGGCAGAAAATAGTTTTTATTGAGGAGGGTAGCTTGATAGTGTGTGTGTGTGTGCGTGTCTGTGTGTGTTACCTTGGTGGTGAGGACTTTGAAGGTGCTCTGTTGGGGCACAATGGAGTGCAGAAGGTGGAAGCTGAGGCTGTAGTCGTCCCCCGAGACCAGCCGCACCGTGGCAGCCAGCTGTGCAGAGAGAGGGGGGGGGGACATGAAGCGAGGGACACGAACATGACTTTCATGGTCCCACAGCTCAGTGGTATGGATCGGGAACCCTTGGGACCCCCAGGAGACACGGGACGTAGAGGTAGGGTCACAATATGATTTGCAGAAATAAAATCTCCAGAAATAAAACAAATAAATAAATAAATAAAAAAGTAAGCTAACTAAATTAATGTTATTTTGACTGCTACTAGCCTATATGAAATGGCTATAAAATAATATTATGGCTGTTATGCTTTCACCGCCTCTGGGGATAGTCGGGTCACAAGTCTCTGGCACTGTTTTTAATAGGTCGCGCGGCGAAAAAACTGGGAACCCCCGCTATACAGCAGCAGCGGCTCTGAGACGTTTAACGGCATTACCGGCACAAGAACAAACAGCACACTCAACCACAATCTGACAAGTCATGTCCCAAGCCACCCGTAGGCCTCACGTTGGACAGACAGGGAGACAGGAGCAGGAGAACGCGTGCTTTCAGACCAGCCACTAACACAAAAGCATCGCAATGACGGTTGACTAAATCTAATTCTCCCCGCTATGAGAGTCCCAACAGCCCCAAGCGTCACAACTGACAGTTGAAATCTACACTTGCCTTCAAACGGGAACCAACGACAAGAAGCGTCCTGAAAGTGGGACAGGAACAACGACAAGAAGGAGCGGGAAAGGCGAGGGGGAAGGGGAAGTTGTCAGAAGTGTCCGTGTGAATAATTGTCTGGCGCTGACGTCGAGGAGCTTCCTGACGCCGTCCCCTTCAGACACTTCTAACAGCCTGTCAATCTCCGGGAGGCGTGGCCTTTGTCTGCGGTCCAGTTTACCTCACGCGCCCAACGCTCGTCAAATTCTGCCCTCGGACGGGGTGGGCGAGCGAGAGAGCCGTGGACTCCCCTCGTGGATTCCTCGGGATGTGTCGCCACCTAATAGAGTCTGTTGGCGTGGTACTGTATCTGATGTCATGACCCCTGTGAGGGTACTGTGTCGTCACGGTAGCATTGTAGCAACCACATGCTTCTGTGGTACTCTAATGAGCAGCCAGAGAGGGTCCTGCACTGGTGATGATGGAGAGCAGAGCTCCCCTCAGAGCAAAAATGGGGCTTGGACAGATAGTGGGAGAGGAATGACGGGGTTTGGTGTTAGTATTTTCTCCAAGTCAACTACCGTAAAATGCGGAGGGTAAAAAATAAATAAGTAAAGTCTTTCAATATTCATTCCCGAGTGGATTAGTGCCCTGTGGATTTATAACCAACGCGCAGCCAGACAGGGAGATCATTGGAGCCTCTGCCGTATATCGTGAACCTCCCTTAAAACAGCTAGCGAGCCCACAGAGTTATAAGACACCGTCTGCACTTTAAGGTGGTGCTTTTACACAATAACAATTGACGAGCTTCAAGTATGAGGTGGGTTACGGAGAAGGGAGGTGGACTGCTCCCCCTTTTTTCTTTTTGGGTGGGGAAGTGGCTGAAAAAGCCGATCCCACGGGTGCTCTCCAGTTACCCTTCCGAGACCGGGAAAGAAGAGAAGAGAGGGAATGAAGATGGATAGAAAGGGAGAGCAAGCGTTCTCTCCCTGGGGGATGGGGCTCTATGACTGAACCTAGTGCACTGATGTCTTCTATCCACAGACAATTAGGTGGTTGGGAATCAGGCGAGGGTAAATTGTTCTTAGATGTGTTCTTGGAGGGGAGGCGGGAGGGGAGGCGGAGAAGCAATGTTAACAAGGCACCACTGGAGGCATGCTGGGCTCCCTGGGGAGTGTGTGGGAGTGTGTGTGAGTGCGTGCGTGCGTGTGTGCATGAGCAAGCGAGAGTCAGTGAGAAGTAATAGTTCCCCCTGAGGAAACACCCAAAAGCAAATCCCCACGCATACAAAAACACAAAGCATACGGCTGCCTTATTTCCATTTCAGAGAAAGCCCAAGTGGCTTTAAACTACTACGTGTGTGTGTGGGTGCGTGTGTGTGTGTGTGTGCGCGGCTGACGTACCTCCCTCTCCGCAAAGTCGACGTGGACGCCGTCCCTGGGCACGTTCTTCGCCATGATAGTGACGATGACCTGAGAGTCCGTCTGGTACCAGTCGTGTCTGGGAGACATCGGAGGGGGGTGGGGGGTGGGGGGGGGGGGGGGGGGGGC